>APFE031112372.1:225593-236091 GCA_000404065.3 Pinus taeda | reverse complement strand
GAGTACAGCCCCGATTGCTGTTCCACTAGCATCACAACGTACCTGAAATAATTTTTGAAAGTCTGGTAGCCTGAGAATCGGTCTTTCTGTTATTTTCCTCTTCAGTAGCTGAAAGCTCTTTCCTGCTGCTTCTGTCCATCGAAAAGGTTGGCTGGCCTTTTTGATGGTCTCCAACATAGGAGCACAGATTCTGCTGAAATCTTTAATAAACTTCCTGTAAAAACTCGCTAATCCATGGAAACTACGTACCTCAAACAAATTCTTCGGTGACGGCCAATTTATGATTGCTGTCACTTTCTCCATATCCATCTTTAATTCGTTCTCTGCTATCACAAATCCCAGATAAATTAGTTCTCTCTGTAAAGCTGTACATTTCTTCAGATTGATCAACAACTTGTTCTGCTGTAGCTTCTCTAACACTTTATGCACATGTCGGAGGTGTTCTTCTCATGTCTTACTGAAAATAAGTATGTCATCCAAATAAGAAATTACAAATTTCCCAATATATTCCTTTAGCATCTCATTCATGAGTCTCATGAAGGTGCTGGGCGCATTGCTCAACCTGAACGGCATGACCAGCCATTCACATAGGCCCTCGTTTGTTTTAAAAGTTGTCTTCCATTCATCTCCTTCACGTATCCGAATCTGGTGATATCCACTTTTTAAATCTATCTCAGAAAAGTAAGTTGCCCCACTCAAACAGTCCATCGTATCATCCATACGCAGTAACGGAAATCTGTACCGTATGGTGATTTTATTGATGGCCCTGGAATCAGTGCACATCTGCCATTCTCCTCCCTTTTGGGGGGCGAGAACTGTTGGTACAGCACATGGGCTCAAACTCTCTCTGATCAATCCTTTGTCCAATAGCTCCTGCACCTGTTTTCTGATTTCTTCATTATCCTTGGGGCTCATTCGATAAGCTGCCTTATTCGGTAAGTTGGCTCTTGGTATGAAATCAATGTGGTGACTAATGCTCCGCTTGGGAGGTAATTTATCCGGCAAGTCATCTACTACTATATCTGTAAATTCTTCCAACATCTGCTGTATTTCTACAGGAAAATCTGTGATTTCTGTGTGTAACAAAATTGTCCTTGTCTTTCTAACTACAGCATAATTCATCTCACTGTTTTCAACCTTCTTCAAAAATTTTTTTCCATTCATAAGCCACGCCTTTGGTTCATTTACTTCAGCTACCTCTTTCTCTTCCCTAATAGGCACAAGGGTATGCTTAACCCCATCTTTTTCGAACTTATAACAATTCAATACTCCATCATGTGTCACTTTTCTGTCATATTGCCAAGGTCTGCCCAATAAGATGTGGCACACGTCCATTGGCATAATGTCACAGAGAATTCTGTCCTTATAATGTCCTATCTGAAATTCCACTTCACTCTGTTCATCCACCAGCAACTGGTGTCCTTTCTGTAACCATGAAACTCGATATGGAGTGGGGTGTTTCAGACGCTTCAGTCTTAACTTCTCCACCATCTCGAATGACACCAAATTGTCAGTACTTCCACTGTCAATTATCATTTTAGAGCACTTACCTTGTGATTTACAAACTGTCCTGAACAGAGATTTCCGTTGTGTCTGCTCAATACTCTCATCAACTCGCTTCAACAACACCTTATGCAGCACTAAAGCTTCTCCTGTTTCTGGGGCGTTTTCTACCTCTTGAGGAGGTGCTGTTGCTTCCTCTGGCTGCGCCACATATGCGCCTCGTTGTCCAGCTGAATCTGTTTTTGGGCACTCAAAAGAATGCTGGCCCCACTTGTGGCATCTGTAGCACTGGTATCCAGTTCCCCTTCCACGGCCATTTCCTCTGCTGCGCTGAAATGATCTGCCACCCCTCGTTCCATCTCCTTTTTCTGTTGTTCCCGAAGTCCTCGAACTGCTGGCTTCTTCACTGTTGCTGGCAGTTCGGCCCCTGCCATAGGACTGGCCTTTTCCTCTGTTAGACCCTCGTCCTCTCCGGGCATTCTGTCTTCGGTTAAGCTTTTCCTCTGCTTTAACTGCACTCTGATATGCCTCCTCCGTATTTTTGGGAGACAAAATACTTATTTCATCTAAAATCTCCATCCTCAACCCATTTACATATCTGGCTGTCCTCTCTGTTGTATCCTCTGTATATCCTACTCACAAGTTTACTCGATAAAATTCCTCCGTATATTCTTTCACTGTCAGACCTCTCTGTCTCAAGTTCTGAACCTGCCTATGTAACGCAATTTCGTAATCTCTTGGCAAAAATCTACCCTTCAATTTAGCTACCATCCTTGTCCAAGTCTTTATCGGAGGCTTGTTCAACCTCTTTCTCTCATTCTGGACACTGTCCCACCACAGGGTTGCGTGTCCTTTTAGTTTTGTCGCTGCAAACTTGACCCTACGGTCTTCACTAATTTCTTTGCATTCAAAGTACTTGTCCATCTCACTAATCCAATCTAATACAACATCAATCGATAAACTGCCATCGTAGGTTGGTAATTCTGGTTTTGGTTTACTATTTAACAATAATACAGACTTCAATAACTTCACTTCTGGTGAGTCATCTTCAGCCCCATCTGCTGCTACTTCTACTTCTTCTTCACTCACATCACCTAACTCTGGATCTCTCCTTCTTCCTGCCCCTACTGCTTCAAATCAAGCAGTAAGAACTCTGAGCTCTTCCCTTAACGCCTCATCTGCCATTCTACGGGCACCTCTGCCTCGTCCTCGTCTGCCTATATCCATTTCTCCCAAATCTTTTCAACTCAAACTGCTCTGGTACCACTCTAATGGGACCCAGCCCACTTGGCATAACCTTTTGCACTTTAAAGGTCACAGTTGGATGTTTACGTGGCGGTGAACCTTCGTCTTTCCCGCGTTCTGTAGTTGGGTAGTTGTGCATTAATTGTGGATGTAAATGCGGTAGTCCTTCTGCCTTGGAAAACTATACTAACCCTACCCTTATGCGATTTCTCGATTCTTCTATGTCATTGTTCTGTTGGCTTCTGAGGGTTTCGAGCTCTGCGTATGGAAAAATGGTGAGGGTGTTGTATTCTGGTTCTTTTGGCTCTGGGTTACAATTTCATGGCTGTCTGTTGTATTTGAGCTTGCTCTGGTTATGGGTTGAGGCCTTCTCTGCGCATTTGGTTATTTGTTCGCCTGCTTGTAACGATGTTGTTCGGCTCTGGGGTTTTCTTGCTCAGCTTCCATGTCCAATCTCTGGTAAGTTGCTCTTCCGCTCTGTTGCTCTGTTTTTGACAAAGGAAGTCGAGGTCTCCGTGCTTGTAGTGGTTATTGTAACGAGTGGTTGTTCATAAAATGACTACTTTCGAATTTAATTCTTCAATTCTGGTATTTGGCTTTCGCTACCCCGTTCCTGCATATACTGTTGGTCTTCTGGTCCATTGTTTCTGAATTTGGTTATGGTAGTGGTTCTTGGGTTTATGGTCTTTCTGGTAACGCTACCTTGTCTGTGGCTGAGCATACAGGAACAGTGGAAAAACACCTTCAACCTCTGCTACAGGTAAATGGTCATTCCTTGATTCAATTTTATGCGTTCCTCGTTCTGGGTCTAACCCCAAACTACTCCTCTGGTCTCCAGTTTTCTATGGCGTCCTCTGGTTCAAAAATGTGGCCCTCCTCATGCGTTCTCCAGGTGAGGGTTTCTTCCCTTTCGTGCTTTTGATTATGTAAGGTTGTTTTCTCGAGGGTTTCATCCCTCCGTGCTTTACTGTGATTCAAGCTCACTCTCGCTTTTTCCTTGCAGGTCCTCTCAGGTGGCCTGGATGGCGCACGTCTCTGTGTTCAAGAATGTCTGGTAGCATAAATATGGGTAGGCCTGTATCTTATACTGTTCTGTTGTCTAGAAGAATCTGTTCGGAAGACGGCTCGTCCGTTAGTTTACTGTTTGGCTATTATATGGTTCATGTCCGCCCTTGTCATTCTGGGATGCGTTCTTTGTATTGGAACGCGGCTTCAACGTAACCCTGTCTCGGACCTGTGTTCAAACCCTAACAAGGGTTTTATGTTTGACTGTACGGTTGTGATTTCTGAGCAAGTTTTGACCTTGTCGTGACTGTATCGGTCTCTGTAATGTATAAGGGAACTCGGCCCTTTCGGTTTTGGCTATAAAATACTATTTCTGAACAATATAAATGAAAATCATTTTTATGAAAGAAAAATATGTCATTTGGTACCTGTAACTCCTTCGCTTGGTGGTTTGGTTACGTTGCTGGGTATTCAATTCGTTTGCTGGTCTTCCTATTTGTTTGCTTGTCTTGATTGATTGTGCGTACCCGCTCTTCCTCAACTGTATTTCTGTGCGCTTGTATGCAAGCGTGATTGCTTGTTTGGTGACCTGGAATCTACTTAAGATCTTCCCTGTTTGTTAATAATTTCAACTGCAATTCATACTTGTACAGTAGCCATGATAATATGCTTAGTTTACAGTAATGTAACGTTCTATTAATATGAATGAGAGATCAATAAATAATTTAGGAAATAATATTGATGGATAGTACTTCTCTGATACTTTTGAATGCTTGACAATTCTGTTATTCAATTTACTCAACTTGTTCTCTGCTTAACTTAAAATTTTTCCTTACATGTATATTTGGCTTTTATAGCCTCTGTCTTCAGTTAAGGCTTGCAGTTTGTTTCTTTCTGTTACAAAGACAATTACATACTTCTGTTCCTATTCGTAACCATAATCGTTTGAACATTTCAAGACTTGTAGGACAGTTAAGAGTTATTTTCTCTAATTATAGAAACTACCTTTAAATCAATAATGAAACTACAGTAATCCTAACTGGAAAAGTAAAACCATCTAACTGTTGCTAACTTGTAAAATAAATTAAAAAGAAAAATTATCCCCAGCAGAATTTAACAATTCAGTTTCCCGCTTGTGAACCTGGTTGGAGTCTTTTTGCCTCGTCACTGTGAGCTGGATGCTCCTGCATCAATATATATATATATATAAAAGAAACAAAGACAATTTAAAAAGAATAGAAAATAAACCGAAAAAATGTAAAAAATGAACAATTTTAAATAAATAAAACATGAGAATTAAATTTTCAACATTTTAAAGTAACAAAAAAACATTATATAAAGAAAACTTAAAAAAGCAGTTTAATTTTTTCTTAAAACATATATATATCACACACAATAATAAAACATCTTACTTTTTTTAAATAAAATAAAATAAAAAAGAATAGTTGGGGGTCTTCGGCCTTGCCCAACTGTTGGGTTGGTTGGGGGCCCTCGACCTTGCATGATTAATTTTCAGAATCAGTCAGGGAAGGCCAAGGGCCCTCGGTCGTTGGGTTAGTGAGTCATGGAGGCTACAAACAGCTCAACAACCGACCAGCCCAAGGCCCTCGCCCATTGGGTTAGCCAATCGTGGAGGCTGCTAGCAACTCCACCACTAGCCAGCCCACTAATCGAGGGCCTTGAGCCCTGCCCGATCGATTCCAAGAATTGACTGCGCAAGGTCCATTTCCCCATCGTTGTTTTTATTTTTTTTAAGATATATATATAATATATATATATATATATATAGTATATAATTATATATATATATATATATATATATATATATATATATATTGTTTGTTTGTTATTTTTCAACTTAATTTCATGGCTTTTTATATTTTCCTGTTTGTTTTTTACTTCTTTAATACTAATTATTTTTTTTTTTTGTTTTTTAGGTTAATCTTCTATTTTTTTTATTATTAATTCTTTTTATAGTTATTTAAAATTTTGTTTATTTTTTTAAAATTGTTATCTTTTACATGATAATTAATGTTTTTTTTTCTTTTTTTACATTTTTATGTAATTTTGTTTATATTTATTTTTATATATTTAATGCTGTTTATTTTTTTTCTTAATTTGTTAAAAAAATTTAAAAATCCATTATAAAAAATCATTGGAAAGAAAATAAAACATATGTTTGGAAAACCCTTACAAAACTAACATCCTAGGACAAAAAACAAGAAGAGAAATAAGACAACTTGAAAAATTGTTAAATATTTGACATTTAAAAAACAATTGTGCATACTTAGGACATAAGAAATTTTAAACTGTGAAAAATGTCTTTAAAAAAAAAAATGTTGATGTGTTTCAACATCCACATGAAAATTAGCAACATTTAAAAAACATATGCACACTTAATACATTAGAAAATTTATAGTGTAAAAAATTAACCCTCTAAAAAAGGGGTTGATGTTGCATCAACATGTTTCAAAATCACCATGAAAATCACTAACATAATATATATATATTAATATTGATACATAACAAATTTAAAAATGTCAAAAATATTATAAAAAAAATGTTTATTCTAAATCAACACTTTTCAAAATCAGATGATTTTCTGTATGAGTTCCCATTTCAAAATTTACATTTTTTTGAATTTAAATAAACTTGGTGATGCATTGTTGTTTCCTGTTTAGATTATGTAAAATAAATATCTATTTTTTATGTATTTGTGACTAAAATATTTAAGGTATACATGTATTTATCATTGTAAACATGATGAAACCTTAGGTAGAAGAAATATGAAAAACATGAATTTTAGTGAATATCTAGTGATAATTTAATTTGTATTATTTCAATCATATTTATTATTAAAAAAATTAAATTTAAACCAGTAGAATAGAAAATAAAGAACCAAAATAGTATCAAAATGTTATATCTTTATTACTAGAAAAACATTCACATGCTTCTTTAAGGGAGAACTTCCAAAAGACCAAATCCCCAACTACAAGTAACTTGATCAACAACCTTATTTTACATTTCTTTATTCTCATATTTAGGGAGAAATTTTTAATTTTATTTGGTAAGAGTTTCTATAAACATTAATTTAAATTTCTTTAAAATCTCATAACTTTCCTAATAAAATAATTGTTATAAAAATATATTTTGTTAAGTTGTATTAAATATAAATTAATTTCGTTGAGAGGCGTTATACAACCTCGTATGGGATAGATGTTGTCACATCAAGTTACTTTTCAAAATAGTGAAATAACAATTAAAATTAACAAATCAAAAATACTAATAGGAAAAGAAATTAATGTGGACCATTATTACAATACTTCAATTTACACATTAATCATATATAACTTTATATAGAGATATAATGTTACCAAAAATAAAAACAAATATAATTTACTTTTTAGTACAAGGAAAAAACACAATCTTTCACATGACAAGAAATATTATTATTTATTACGTCATGTGTAATTCATTGTATGTTCCATTTACATGTGATATTTAAAACAAAAAAAATATAACAAAAAAGCAAATTACTGACAAATATAAGTAAAATATTTCAATGTCTATATTAAGTAACATAATTTTATAGATACTTTATGTAGAGAAAAAGCAAGTAATTTAAATTGAATTTTATCTTATATTTTCAATTTAATGAGAAAGATTGAGAGAATTATTTTTCCATTAATAGTTTCATTCTAATTCAATGTATGAGGGATATTTGTAAAATTTTCAATGTCTAATATGGATTTTATATGTAATATTTTACAAAATATTAATAATAAAAATAATTAAATGTGTACATGTATGAAAAAAGTATGAGAGGGCATATTTTGACATTTTAATATGAAGAATCTGAATTATAAATATAATATTTCAATTTCAATTACATATATAGTCATATACGAGATGACTAGATCCACCAAGAGCCTAGAGGGTTCAAATCCTTTTTGAATAAAAAAGATGTTTTTAGATCCAAAGTTAAGATGGATCTATGGTGCATGTTGTAAAAGAATTCTGACTTAAGTTTTTTAAATTTGACAATAGATTGAATTTTATAAACCAATATTCAATTAGTTCAATTGTATTTTTGAATAATTTATTATTAATAATATTTTATATTAAAAATTGAATGAGTTACACATTGATTTGAAGAACTAACTAAACTATTTTATCTTTAATTATTTTATCATTGTGAGTATTGAAATATTTTTTTAATTAAGTTAGATTGACTACCAATGAACTATCTAATCAATATAAAAATATTTATTTGAATTTTACAATCACAGTTTCAACCATACTAAAATTTGTAGTTTATAAAAATATGTTTTCATTTTTTTCAAGTCATTTTACATGAAATTTCATATATAAAAGTTTGATATAAATTCGCCAATACCTAATCTATAATGAAGACTATTTCATAAAAATAAACATCATGATGATAATCATATAATAAGCATAAAAATTATCTAAGATAGACATTTGAATTCGCTACCATCATCTAATTATATACACTTTTAGTAGCACCTATAAATGTCATTAGCTAGCAAGAAATATAATAATATAACATGGCATTATAATTGTGATCACATCTAACAAAACAAAATATTGTAATCTGAAATCGTCACCACACACATCCTAAAATTAATATAAATCTCATGCCAAATAGCTACTATTACGTGCACATCTATCTGCAAGCACATTAAATGAACATATCTAACATGACCTAACAATATACACATCAACACCAACATACAAATGAAGTACATAAACATGAACAAAAAAATGCACCATATATATATATATATATATACGACGAATTCAATTTAACTACATCATGAAGTCAAATAAGTGCAATCAAATATCCGATACAATAGACATATTAGTGCTTGCAACCAAGTTTGCAGTAGAAGAGAATGGATGGTTAACTACTACCTAGTTAAGTACGTGTGTTGAACTCAACTGAGGTGGAGGACTAAGAGGTAGATGGTCTCCAGTAGAAAATGGCTAGTCTGTAAGAGAAGCTAACTTCTCTGCATCATTAGGAGAAACATACGATAGATCCTCTAGCTTTGGAATCTCATCATCAAGTGACTAACAAGCAGGTGTACTACCAGAAGGATCATTGACACCCTTACCACCATGATTTGATTGGGTTCCACCACCAAAGGCATCATCATCACCATCGTCATCATCATGATCATGATCATCATCCTAATCATCATGATTATCATTATCACCCTCATCATCATCACTACCACCCTCATCTTATGGAAGTGGTGGTACTTGATGTTGTATAGACCACATCTATGCTAATAAAGTACTAGCTCTGATGACATGTCAGATAAGAGACATCAAATCCCGCATATATACCATGTATAGATATTCATTGATATCTCACGGCCTTCAAGGGTGCAACCCATTCCGAAAAAAAAAATCTAGCCAATCTATCATAGTCGTCCATCTAAAATTATATAGCATTATTCTGGCCTGGGGCAGCCATGCCCCCCTGAGGATGTCCCTCACCAACTTGGGCCTCACCCATCTCCTCATCTCCTCCATCTAGTGGCAGGACAGGAGGCATTTCCCCATCATATGAGACGATGTCTAAAAAATATATAGTACAAAAAAATAATTAGAAAATTTCATTAAACAAGTTAAAGAACGTGCTATAATAAATTTTATTCTAATTCATTAAAATAACAAAATTAAACTAGATTAGTTTAAAGGAAACAATAATGTTACCTCTATCATACAGAAGCTCAACCATTGTGAAGAATATGTTAGGACACCTTCTCCAATAAATCCTTGCGTAACAATACACAAACAAGATAAACGTATGGTCATCCACACTAGCCAGTAGCATTATTGCCTTGTTTGAAATCCTGGCCAGAAACTTCAGTATGCCCCTCTTAGGCTGCATCTGCCTCTGCATGTTTATCCAAGCCTTATTGATTGACGTAGGAGAGTGATGATCAAATGTATGCCTTTTCTTTGGAAACCTCTCAAAAAATAAACTAAAAATCTTGGAAGAAAAAGGGAAGGTCTCCTTCGCTTGTCTTGACAATGCATGACATCTATTTAAGGTCGTGCAAAATTGCCTCAAAAAACTAGCATACCATCTGGTGCAATGTGGCACCTAAATTAAAGAATCAACAAAATATAATAGAGGGAAACTAATTCATTTCCCATTACAAAATGGATGTGCAATGGTATTTAGTAATAATGATAGGCACGAGCTTCCTTTGTAGAAAAAGAAGAAATTCATAACTTTCCACCACAGACCTGAAAATCAGATGGATGGAGAACATGAGGGCCGACATATGTTTGAGTGTATGCAAGATGACTCTCAGCCGAAAAACCATGGGGGAGACATGGTAACTGGGCAAAATAATCCCCTTTCCTAAGTAGGCCAGTGAAAATATATATGTCCTCCTTAGTGGGCCTATACTGAAACTCACGATCAACATGGAAAGCCTAATTCTGGACATTCCATCATCGGATCAGATGCATCAACAACACAAAGTGTGTCTTCAGGGATGTACCTTTCTAATATTACTTTCGGAGGCCTACATTCCTCAAGAGTGCTCGAGTCACTGCAGTAATAGGGTGAGGGTATAAATCCTTCTCCCTCTCTTTGGCCTTCTATGGTTGGACCATATTTTATGGGTTTGCCTACTTCTCCTGCTCCTGCTGCTACTCCTTTTGCTAATGTATTTTCTCATGACTGACATACAAAATACAT
>APFE031112372.1:204503-225573 GCA_000404065.3 Pinus taeda | reverse complement strand
AAACATGTATTTATAACTTTGGAAACATATCTTTCACTGTAAAAATACAATAAAATTACCGATGCGCTCAAAACACAGTCATGCACCAGAGTCGGTCCCCTTTCAAATATAACCACGCCAGTATGGTGAGAACATACGTATGACACACCAAGAGTGATGCATGGACATACAACCTTTTGCATATTACCTGTTATGTTTATATTTAGAAAATTCATTAATTCAATAAAACATGGTGCACTACTTCTATTGTGAGTCGAACATATCGGGTGCACCACATGTCAATTTTCTTTGTTTTAAAAATAATGAGAAATTCATTCTAATTTGCAGGTTTAATCCACTAAAACTTAAATTAGAAAGAAACATACACATTACCTAGACCATTGCTCATTGAGGAGGAATTGCGGACACGTAATGGAGAAAAAAAAATTCACATCATTTAAAAAATTTGGAAGCAAAAATAGTGAGAACAATACTGAAACGCGGTGAGAAAGAGAAGCATCGAATTCAAGGAACTTGCACATGGAAATAGTGGAACTAGTGGTTTAGAGCTCTTCCGTGCTATAGATGGTAAAAATCAAAATTATGGTTGGGAGTGTTTTCTTATTTAACCAGCCTTCAGTGTGTTTCGTGGAGCACACTCGGGTGAGATATATCCAAAAGAATTGTTTTTTTTCTTAATTTAAAATTATCATGGTTCTTTATCAAGATTCCTTAGGGATTTACATTACTGGTAACATACTCATGTTGTGGTTTTACGATAGCACTCATATTTTTTTTAGAAATTAAAAATTGTATATTGATACACTTTATAAGATGCCCTAGGGAATTTTTATATATTTACATCATTATCAAATAGAATTGGGGTGTTATACTATATGGAGGAGTTTGATTTTAGTGAGTATTCAAGCACTAGTGTATTTCAGTATTGAGCACACCATGGTTTTTTATTTTTCAAAAAAAAAAGTCCATGGTGTGCCATGTTATATGAAGCTTGGATGCATGTTTGGATGGTACAACACTGGTGAGATTGAATAATTTATAAACACCCTCAAAGAAACAACCACTAAAACATCTGCCTACCTACCTCTACCATATAACTGATCCTCATAAAATTACCAAGTCATGTAACTGGAGTAGTGGTATTGGTTAAACTCAGGTGCCAACATATAATGTGTTGTTCAAAAGTGTGCAACAAATTGATTTGACAGGCATAACTCTAAGAAATATGGAAGAAATTTTAAGGGAACCAATATGATGACACAACTGAAGGACTTCACCAATCACAAATGGCACATTTCTACACTATGGGAATAAATTAGTTAAAGTCGATCATGTGAGAAATCGTTTGATTACCAGTGATTGTTGTATACCAATAACAAATGCAAGACAACTCACCAATAATGATAATGAGTGTCAAGGTACCCCAATATAATCTAACTGTGAATATATGTGTTGAAGTTAAACACTTGAAAGAATCTACCAATCAGGATACATTGATATGTTCGCAATGTGATTTATTCTCACTCTCCATGGTGAATGAGTTTTACACTAATGACTATAAACCCTAAGGTACCAATAAATTCTTCTATACCTTATTCACATAACAATGATTTGGATTCTATGGTAAAATATATGCTGGAAGTAAGGCATTAAGGCATCCCACATCAACCAGCATGAGCATAGCTCACAAGGAAATAATTTGGAAGGAATCAAATGAATGAAGATGAAGTAACCACCCTAAAGTACATTTATGGCATGCAAAAAATTTGGCTAACGTACGAAAGAAATCCTCTAAACCAACCAATAATGAAATTTGATGCAGAGGCAAGGAATCCACCAATAGGGTCAAATGGAAAATAAGTTATTGCATGAATCCAAATTTTTGGTATGTAAGTTGATTTCGAAGACAAGGGGAACTACTTATTCAAATACCCATGATACTAATCGATGTTGAGCACAATGTCACCTATCAGTGATGCAAATAAGGTTGAGGTACAACTCTAGGTCTACTCTTAGAGAAATTTATTGGATTTGATAAGAACAAATCCACCAACAAGAAGTCAATGGGAACTTCTTAAATGACATGAGTAAAGGATCAATTATTTAATGCGATAATGAGAATAACTTGACAAACTGGGCATGGCCAACAAAAATGACTCAAGAATCACCACAGAATGGATGATACAAGGTTGAGTTTCCTTGAAAAAAAGCATGACTTGATGTGACTTTATTGTAGCCTAAAAATAACTTTGTATAAATTTTCAATGTAAGAGACAGCAAAAAAAGCTCGACATGGTTGGAAGAATTAACCAACCGATGGAGGACTAACTCAAAGACAACGTTTTGGCTTCCCTAGAGTCAAACTAAGACCCATGGTGATGGAGGAAAGACTCATTTTTAAGTGCTTTGTTCAAGGGTGACACTACTAACACTTGTTGTGATCAAACGATGAAGAAATTATACTATCCCCACTTTTTTTTTTTAATATTTACCTTCTTTGTCTTTTTCATATTATAAATCCTGAAAAATAATAACAGAATTCCTATAATACAATGGAGAGAACAAATTTTTGTCATTGGAGATTACACTAGTTCCTATATCTGGAACATTCCTATGCTCAATGCAAGATCGCAAATACTGGTCACTAACACTAGAGAAATATTTTCTTCTCAGAAAAAGGGTGTCAAGTTGAAAATGGGTAATGAATGCATGGCCTGATATTGGAGGGAGGTCATGGTAAAAATTGGCTTTTATGCTGACTGAAGGAAAGGCTCTAAAAAGGGGTGCAAGTGGTCAAAATTCAATGTAATAATACAACTTAACACATGGGATCCTCTAGGGTATAAAGCTAGAATAAAAGTAGAGAAGAAGAAGAATTAAATTTCAATGAAAAGTAATGGCGGGATTAAAGAGGATTTTTGAGCCAATACTAGATTTTCAGCATGGGAAACATGTTTTAGTGAGGCTCTAAATAGGAAGCCGACTGAAGGAAATGCTCTACCACTATTCTATGACTTTACGAAATGATGAGTCAGAAAGGTTAAAAAATCACAACATAGTGGGGACATCCCTATGGCTAAGAATCACAATATGAGGTCAAGATGAAAAATGAAATCGAAAACGTTAACCTATATTCTAGTTTAGAGTACAATACTTGTCACGATAGGTTAGCCATTGTAAAATTGAATTAGCAGGAAAACATCAGTAAGTGATAAGAAAAATATTCCTTACCCTAAAAAAGGCCCTTCCCAACAATTCAAGCAAGGTAAAAGGGTTCATAAAATTAAAATAATCAAGTAAAAATAAACTTTATAAAAGTGGGTTTGAGTTTTGAAATATAAAATAAAGTTTTTTAACTTACCCAACTCATTTTTTACCATTCAAGTGTTGAGAGGAGAGCTTTGGGAGCAAATATGGGCAAGAAAATTCAACTAATTTCACTAACAAATTTGGAAACCATGAGCTCCAGGTAATTCTCAACTACATTCTCATTCAAATCAGTTCTGCGTATGCACATGTCTTGTTTTATTGGGCCACAAACAGAAAGAACTATACGTGGGTTGTTAGAAGGAAATTTGTGTATATACGTGACTCTATTTTATAGAAACCACGTAAATGTAGAGCCAAATTTAAAAATTAATTTTCTAATGGTTGAAATTGCTATTTTTTTAAGGATGTTGATCATTTGTAGAGAAAGGCAGCACACTGATGTTGATAAGAATATTTTGAAGGACCAAGAATCATTGGATGAGACCAAGAATCATTGGATGAACTTAAAAATTGTGTCTTGCTCAAGTTTTTAATGATGCTCAATATGAAAGCCCAAAATATATTATTAGACATGTTACTAAATTATTTAGACACAAAGAAAGAACAATTCTTCATAGATTAAATTCCACTACAAATTGAAGTGGAAGATATTTACTTCTTTGCAGGCCACTCTAAGATGGAAGAAGCTGTAAATTTGAAGGGAAGGCCAACGGGGGCCTAAAAATTGATTATTACATTCACTAAAAGGAAAATACCTTCTAGAAGAGGTTATAATGAAGCCTTTTAGTGTTTTAAAATTGGAAAAAATTGTAAAAAAGAACCCACTAAAACATTTGTTTGAGATAGTAGATTTTTAACTAAGGTTATAATGAAACTTCATTAAAACAGAAAAAATCTAGGCGGTCAGAGGTTCTAGAAGATGTTTTCTTCAACACGCTTAATGAGACAAGTAGCACTTGTGTGCTACATACAAAAATGCACCGAGATGAATAAATATCTAAAAGAACCGAGGTGTTGAATGAAAATAATATTGGTGTGCAATATATATCGCACTCCTACTAAGAGATATAAAAGCCCTGAGACATTCTTCTAATAAATGACATCATTCTAGTAAAAATGCCCGAGTGCATTAGTTATATAAAAGAATCAATGTTGTTTTTTCATTAATGCACCAGGATGGAAATAATATTTTGTAGCACTGGGAAGTTAGTTATATGAAAGCACTAGTGTGTTAAGAATTATAATGCATCAGGGCGTTAATCTCAAACAAGATCAGTGCTTGAAGCTACAAACATAACAACTCTCCCATTTTTTTAAAAGGCATCAAGAATGCAAAAAGATCTTGTCACGGTTCTTTTATATAACAAAATGCACTGATGCGTTTATATGTTATAGACGCACCTACTTTTTTAATGATATTTTGTCTTTTTTGGAAAGATTGACCAGTGACATTGAAATTATTATAATTCTTTAAATCCCTTATTCATTGCAAAATAAACATTATATCTTATAATGGCATTTGTATAAATTAAAATTTGATTAGTGCATTTGTATATAATATTTTGATTAATTTGTTATATTGTTATATTTCATATCTATTCATTATAATATTTAATCATCCATATATTTAATCAATAGTGTAACATTTCATAGCTACATTGGATAACAAAATAGAATAAATTAAAATGTATTATATTATATATCAATAAGAGGATATTTTTCATACAAAATAGGATTTTTAGTGCTAACCCTTTGTCTTTCAATTGGGACACTAAGTCCATTACATTAAACACTTTTTTTTTTCACAGACAATTATTTCAAAAGATACAAGTAGTTGCATTGATATGAAAATCGATCATCATTCTTCACTAGAAATATTGTATGTTCCCGAGATATATCGATGAATTTGATTATATGGAGGAATCTTTATTTGATTGCATCAATCATCTTTATCTTCTTGATCTTGCAGTTCCATCTGCAAACATAAAATTAAAGTGTAATGATTTTATCTATATTGGTGAGGTTAATGAAAATTAAAATAAATAATATACATCATTGTAAATAAAAAAGAAATGCACCATTGAAAGAAGTGACTCATGAATTATACATATTCTTTCAAATCCAAACCTCATGCCTTATTTCATCCACTCTTTTTTTGGCATAGTTCCACTCTTTGTTTCCTACAAGTTTTATACCCCATAATAAATCATATATTTAATATAAAGGATTTTTTTATATTAACACAACTACATAATGGGCGGTTTTCAGACAATATTTGAGACATTTTTTGGGTATATTGTCTTAACTTAAAAAAAAAAAGGTTGTGTATTGTCTTAAATATTGTCTTTAAGCAGGTGTCTAAAAAATTATTGTCTTAAAGATTATTGTCTTAAAAATACGTCTCTATAAAGACAATATTTAACACAAGAATTATTGTCTCTCTTGAGACAATTATTTTTTTTGCCTCTCTAGTGACAACACTCAAATTAGAGACAATATGTCTTTAATACTAGCTATTGTCTCTCTCGAGACAACAAAATTTTTATTTAAAGATCACTTTTGTCTCTCTAGAGACAATATAAAACAATGAATCCATAAATATCTCAGCATTGAAATAAATCGATATAAAAAGCATTTAATTAAAAATAAACTACTAAATCATTGATTAATTCATGTTAGAGCATAGTAGAATCAAACCACCAACCTCCTTCTTGTAAGGCAGACGCTCTTCCATTGAGCTAGCATACTTTAAAGAATTATGCGAAGAGTTATGGCAATCCTGAAAACTACATTTATAGCCATTGATTCCTAATTCATATTAATATGTCCCTTCTTTAACTCTTGGTTCCCAATATTATGGCCTTTTCCGCCTCGGAAGCTCCATATAGGTGGATTGCAAGGATTTGTTAGTGCGTAGAATAAGGATGGGAATAAGGAATAAACAGGAATGGAGTGAACAGGAATAGAATGTGTGCTACATAATGGAATGAGAATGGCATGTGTTGTAGAATAGGGGAAATTGACAGGAAATGTATACTACATACTAGCTTAGGGGCCCAGCTACCTTTAAGTTAATTATTTGAAAGGGTGTTGCTCCAGCTCATGAACTGCTTCAACATTCACGTCATCTTGAGCATCACGACAGATTAATGTGAGGTATGATTGGTCACATCTAAAACCTATTCCTAAGCATAAAAGATTCAATTATTTTCAGATAGAAGAGGTAAATAAATGAACAAGGACTAAGGAAGGAGGATCATATCTAGTGAAATAAGGAGGATACTCTAAGGAAGGATAGTTACCGAGGGAAGGGTTGTACAAGGAAAGTTTTTGTACTAGGAAATATGACTTGCCTTATGACTTGCTACATCAAATGGCAGGAAAGCACAACCGCGCATCCATTCTATAAGTTGATACACTTTAGGGGCCTTAATGGATAGTGCCTATAGGAGATTCCTATAGGAGGTGCCTCTAGTATGTGCTTATCACATCCTCTACCTAGTACGTTCATCCTTCTCTCCCTTCTGCAACCTCATCCTGATATACACTTTTCAGTTCATGGAAACTACTTTATAGGGGGGGAACAAGCCTCTAAACAAGAAGTGACTAGATATAGCAATTTTTTTTTTTTATATTAGTTAGCTGGAGTATGGCTGGAACACCTATAGCTATACCAGTACTAGTATCTATAACTCTCCTTGTACTAGTAACTAAGTGTATGTTTGGTTGATTGGGTGAGGTAGGTAGGGAGAATATCTATTGGTATTAGGTATAGTGAGATGTATAAGAGGGTATGGGGTTAATTAGCTTGGATGTATGGCTTGTATGATTCGTTGAAATTAGTTCAAGTAGGGAGGTAAGGTGGATTGGATTAGGTCATTACTAGCTTGAATTGACCAACTGTATAGTCCATATGAGTATGCTTTGGTCTATTTGGTTGGCTAAAGGTTCCATGCACTGGTGTTTCACGACGTAACCCGTGCAATAACAACATGAGTGAGGTGTCCCAATGATAATTCCGTAGCTACTTGCTTGGTTAGATGGGATCGCTTACCTGCTATAAGGAGTGGCCGTACAGGTTGGATGGGTTGGATGGACTAGCTGGGCTGGATGGGGGATGGTACGGCTGGTCTGGCTGGGATGGCTATAGAGTATGGTTGGCTGAATGGTTGGCTAGATGGATTGCTTTATTAGTTGGATGGCTTACACAAAATTCTCCCCATAAGGTACATGATAGAGAAATCAACAGTATGATATGAAACATGGAGAAGCAAATCCATGGCTAATATGAGCTCAATATCAAAGTAACTTTTAACACAAGGAGTAGGATTATAGCTACACAAAAAAACAACAAGAGTATGTGAAATGATTTATTAAAAACATAATTGTAAGACTTAACATACAAGTAGGTCCTGAGAAAAGTGCATGGGATTTTGGTTTTTGGGTGTTGCAAGCCCATGCTTCCTTAAAAATAGATGCTTGATGTGATGTTGCAAGAAATTCCACAACCATGCATACAAGCAATAGAAAAATTTTATTGTAATTATACCGAGACATTGGAGATGCTAAAAAAGAGAGGCCAAATCTTTAGATGTCAAGGAGCATTGCTACTTGATACTCACTGAGTAGGTCTCACCCAAAATGTCATCTCTTCAGTATGTAGTCAGGAGGGGCTTGTAAGGTCCCTTAAAACAACAGATCTTCCAAAACTAAATGCTACAATTTCTCTTATTTCCGAACATCGAGGACATTTGCTACTTGTCCAACAAGCCATCCCAAATGTCAGATATTTTCAGTATCGGTAGTGAGCGGGCTTGTAAGGTCCCTCAACAGGCACATTGACATACTCTACCTGATTAGGAGAAAGCTTTGTTATCTTCGCATCCAACTTGGGTAAGTGCAGAGCAGCCACCTTCTCATCTAGATGCTTAGGCAACACATAAACCTTCTTCCCATACTTCCCTGATTTCTTCTCATTCCAGAGCTCTAATTGAGCAAGACCTGCAGTAAAATGTAGAGATTATGCACCATTTATGGAACATACACCTATGTAGCAATGGATCATACATAAGAATATAATCAAGGGATTTGTATGCCTGAGCAATCTAGTATGTACAAGCAATGTCTGTAGGGCATTAGAAATATTTACCTGGTTTGTAAAGGAGCAAGACCTGACAAAGCTTGGGTGGCCAATTGCACAACTCAAGTTCATCGAACGTCCCTCTACAAGACGATGACGCCACTATTGGTGTCAGGGAACACCCACCTATTAGTTTGAGACTTAATGGTAATATCCTTAACACCAGGTAAAGTTTCAAGGCCTTGCATATCAATCTCATTGTCAAAGTGACCGATGTTAAAAAAATTGGCATTGTTCTTCATCTTCCTCATGTTATCCACAATGAGGATGTCCTTGTTGCCAGTTGTTGTCACAAAGAAACAGTGCTAACTACATCCTCAAGGGTGAGAATAGGAAGGCCCTCCATAAGTGCTTTCAGGGCATAGATAGGATCAATCTCTGTAACAATGACACTAGCTCCAATGACTTTCAAGGTTGTAGCACAACCCTTGTCAACATCTCCAAACCCACAAACAATAGAAACCTTACCATCAATCATGACATATGTGGCTCTCATAAGACCATCTGTGAAATGCCTACATCCATACAAGTTGTCAAACTGAAAAAGAATAAAGAGAATCAGAATCAACACAAACTCCATCTCAAATAGAAAAATATTGAAGAAAAAAAAGATCTGAGAAATCTGGCCCTGGATCCAATAATTTCACAATAATTCAAAACTTCAATACAAGTCCAATTATATTTCAAAAACTTAGCTAATATTAACCCATCATAGCCAGATAATTGAATATATGTAAAGGTCCTTGATTTTAAATACGAAGATGCTTCTACACCCACCATGAACTCACATTGATTTAGCACCCTAAAAATTGATTTTTTTTAAATGTAGTGGAAACTAGTGAATCCTAAAATGTAATGCAATGCAAGCTAACTATACCAAAAGAATCATGATGTGATCTCAATGATACCAAAGAATCAGGGCAACTAACAAGAGCAATGAAACTCATAACATCATGAATGAGACCAAAATGCCCCCAAGGCCATATCAGATCCAACATCACGAAGCTAGTATCACATGTTTAAGATTAGCATTAAGTTTAAGATACTTCATAATAATTTAAATAGATAAAAGATAATACTATCAAAACTGATAAATAACGGTCTGAAATTTACCATATTATACTATAAATCTATATAACAGTTTGATGATGAGATCCTAACTTCTTTAAAAAAAAAACCCAAAACTCATTGTTAGAACCAGAAACACAATAGCTAATGACATGCATGACCCACTCCACCATATGTTGCATGAGTTTTAATGTAACGAGGCTAGGTATAGGGAATGGGGATTTTTGGAAAATAGCAATGCATCATACGCAACAATATAATCAAGGGATTGGTATGCCTGAGCAATCTAGTATGTACAAGCAATGGTTGCAAACCATTAGAAATATTTACCTGGTTTGTAAAGGAGCAAGACATGACAAAATTTGGGTGGCCAGTTGCACAACCCAAGTTCATCAAATGTCCTTTGTAAGAATAATGATGCCACTGTTGGTGTTAGGGAACACCCACCTACCAGTTTGAGGCTTGATGGTAATCTTCTTAATGCCCATGAAAGTTTCAAGGCCTATCATTTGTAATTAAAGGGGTAATTGCAAGAGTTTATGTCAATATAGGAGGGTTTCTACTAATGGCCATACAAGAAAGCAAGTTAGAACACTTTTAATCTATATTTGAAAAATAGAAAACAATTATGCCAGATATCAGAGAATATATAAAACCATAAATGCAGGCTTTGCAAACTTAGTTTTCCTGTGAGAGATTTTAGAAACTTCAAATGTAAAAATAAAATGTCCAAATAACGATTCTAATTTCATAATGCAAAATTCAAAGTATCTTACAGCGCACTGAGGCACACCAAACCTCTCTGGTAGTGAAACGATAGCATGTTTGACCTACAAAATCAAAAGCATATAAACTCTATTAATGACTATAATGGAGCCCCAAAAAATCCTTGTTAATTGTAAGGGAGGTGTTTCTAGGGTAGCTGCCAATCCTAGAGGGCTTGATCTCTCTCCTCCTTGATAGAGCTTGCAACTCCTCTCCGTACTTAACCCGCTTCGAGAGTACAAGCACAAGTACAGCAACCAAGAACCATTGAAGCATCGTGATCTATTACAACATAAACATTACAAAATTAGATATCTAATGAACAAATGATAGCATTTACAAATTATAACATTCAAAATTGCACAATCATATGGAAGGAAACTTGAAGAACTTTATTAAATAGAAGGGAGAATTACAACCCAATTGTCTGATCTAACATCATCCTCCTAGCTTCAATTCTCTTCACCTCATGAAATTGCAAGACCACACCAACAATACAGTTCTCTTTCCTCAATTACAAGATATCAGCACTTCCTTGCAATTCACCATATTCCAGCCTCTGGATCTCTTCCTCATCCCTAGGTGAATTCAGAGAGGTAAGTGGCATAGGAGAAGTTTCTAGAAGATTCCATGACCAACCACCTAGCAAACTGTCTTAGACATTTGTCCATCCTCACCCAACACACCCTATAGAAGGCCTAATTAGTATGCATCATACCTTGGCAGTGTACCACTCAGTATGCATCATACCCTACTAGTGGAGCAATTAGTATGGTTTAGTTTAGGCCATTTCTGGATGTTTTCTCAGGTGGAACTTCTTGGGAATGGTGTAATCAGATGACTATTTTATTTTAGGGTATGAAACAACTATTTTAGTGGTTGTAGAGCCCTATTTTATCGACATATAAGTTTGGGGTTGATGTGCCCAAATATGCCTATACCAGTTGCCCCCTAAAGCATGAAGTCATAAATATTGATGTTGAGTGAAATTCTTTATCATAAGGATCTGAGGTTTTGTACTAGAAGGGGACCTGCATAAGTTACAATACAATACATCATCATAATTTAATTTTCATGATCTAGCTGAGGTAAGCATTCCCATGCTTAGTTTTATAAATTCATTTCATGTACATAGATCAGATAGTTGTCTACAGATGCACACTGGTGATTCTTCAGATGTAGAGTCATCATCCATGGTTCAGATAACCATATGTGTAGCATCTTTGTACATTTGATGTTTTTATATCCCTGAATATATCCCATGCTAGATGGACGAAACTAGATCCGAGGTCTTCAAACTCGTTCAATCTTTGCTCAATGTAGAAGTCAATCCATGTGAAGATATGTTCTGAAGTCGAACATGGAAAGACATCGCCTAATTACCAGCCAATAATGTGAGCTATTAACAGATGCGAGAGGAATCAACGATAATGATGATGACCCTCAAGGTACTACAGTAAAATTCTCATGGTGTGATTATATGATTCGATGTTGAACACCACGCAAAATATTTCGGTCAAAGGTAATTGATGTCAGCCTGTCGCTGGAAGTGATAAACTTTCCATTGATGCATGCAAGCTTCAAAGCACTGAAAGGGGTGTTTCTAGGTCAACTTCTTGGATAATGAGTTGATGTCAACAAGAAGTGACTCATCGTAGGAGGTCCTTAATGTATCCCACATATACGACAAGAAACGAAGCAAATGGTTTCTGGAGGTGGAAATGGACTGACGACACAAGGTTCTTGAATGGCGGTTATGAAAGATGAAGGTTGGAGGTATTGTAGTAGATGAGGCATTAACTGGATTATGGTTTCTCAACTGAATGACTTCTCTTGAACATGTCGGTGACACTGAGATGGATTGGTAGCAGTAACCCCAAAAGATGGATGGTGTGAAAGACCAATGGTGAGATGACTGATGAACGGAATAACCCAACCTGACTCAATAATGTTGATGGAGTGAAAGTGTCATGTTCAAGAGCGACTAGCTACCATAGGTTTTTCAAGTTGTTTCCCTTTTTCCCCAGTCATTTTTGACCAATACCTCTTTATTTTTGTCAAGATTGAGGAGGATAACATATTTTTATTCTATAATTTTCCCTTCGAGCAAACCTGTCGTTATGTTTTAACGAGTCTAGCGATAGTGAAACTTGGCCTCGTCTAGAATGGAGAAGTTTGTTGCTACTGTTTTAACGAGTTTAACGACAAGGATAACTCAATCCTTTCCATGTTTAGAGAGTTTGAAAAGGGATGAAATGAAAACTCCAGGAGTTCTTTTTCAT
Organism: Pinus taeda; assembly: GCA_000404065.3. Lineage (NCBI taxonomy): Eukaryota > Viridiplantae > Streptophyta > Pinopsida > Pinales > Pinaceae > Pinus > Pinus taeda. The sequence continues at coordinate 213,048 of APFE031112372.1, read as the reverse complement.
AAAATAATCCCTCAAATCCGAAAAAGGATAAAGTAATACAAAAGTGATGACTTTTTTTATCACTTTAACGAGCCGAAAAAGACAAGTGCTCGACTTTTTCGTAAGATAATCCCTCGGGTCTGTAAAAGTATAAAATCATACAGGAGGGATGACATTTCCAACCACTTTAACAAGTTGGAAATGCCAGCGCTCGACAATATCTTCATATTTAACAAGTCTGAAAAGGGTTTAAAGGAGACTCGATTTTGAGGAATGAGTAGTGTCTAGGGTAGCAACTGGTTTCAGTGAATTTGGAACTTCTCAAAACATGGTGAATTCTATGAAGAGGCTAGCTAATAAGGACCACTCATTGAAATTGTTCCTCAAAAGGGGTAAAAAAACCAAGTGGAAGCGTATGATCAGCCAAAGGGATGGTGGTGATGAGAGGTACACAACCAAGGTTCAAAAGGCTGATAAAATGGAAATCACAAAGGTTATTTAGTTGAAGCTGGGTTCATTTTTTGACAAGCTTGAACCATGGGGGAAGTATGCTTGGTTGCAGTTTTTTTTTTATTTTTTATATAACCTTGAAATGACAAAACTAAAAATTGAAAAAACAACAAAATTAAAAATTGAAAATGAAAATTGAAAAAAGGAAATAAGAAATGAGAATGGTTTGTATGCCGCCAGTATAATGAAAAGGAGATTCTCTTGTAACCATATGGAAATCACTGTGGTTAGGCAGGATGGTTTTGTCCAGAATAGAAAAAACACCTCCTTGGCTTTGTTCAGAAGAGACAAAGGTGAATGGTGTGTCAGACCAACCACATAACCTATAGGGAAACTTGTCTTTAGAACTAGGTGCATCCAGAAGAGATAAGGATGCATGCCCCCCTAAGCTTCATTACATTCACCAGGTTACTCCTGGCTACCATGTGGATGTAATGAAGGTTCGATTGATATCATTGCTACAAAAGGGCCATTTAGGTACGATGATTGACTTGGAGCTATGCTTGAACTGGGAAATGAAAGCTAGTCAATGGCGATAGTTTTACCTTCATGCGGGAAACACATCACTCAAAAGAGTGTTGAAGCAATAGCTTCCATGTTATAAACATAGTCACATCCAAGGAGTAAATTGTAATCTAATAGTTCCGGGACTACCATCACATTTGGATGAATGGTTTTCCCTCCCAAAGTGATCGGTAACTTAGGAAGGATCCTTAATGGTCAACTGGTTCCTTTGTTAAAGATTAACAGATTCTGTGTAACAAGCATAAGCGGTGCTGAAGCAAGAACTTTCCAAGAAGTTGAGGAAAGGATACTCACTGATGCACCTTCATCTATGATAGTGCTAGACATGATCATTTTACAAACTTGTGCTATGAACCGGAAAGGTACATAACAAGGAAGGCATGATCTTGCCAGTCGATTCCAATCAAAGGAAGTGACTAGACTACTTGGATGGGGTACCAAATAAATGGGTGAATTAACCCCTTCAGTTATGAAAGCTGGAAGGTTTTCCTCTTTTCTAGATGGAACAGGTGGATTGCCCCCAAGTTCGTTAGAATCTGATGTAACGAAGAGAATTTGAATGATATCATTCTCACTCTCTTCGGGATGGGTATGATTATCTGAAGTTGAAATTGGGTCAACTATCACCTCGACCTATTGACTTTGGTCGGGTATAGACTCATAAGATTCACTTTCAGAGAGAGTGGTTTCAACCGACTGTTGATTTAAGTCAGTCAGTTCTTTAACTAGTAAATGACTTGGGGAGAGTTTCCTATAGCCAGATGGAAGTCGCTTCGGTGAAGCAGGACAGTTATCCAACACTCTTTTGGGTTCATCCAAAAAGGAAGAAAAGTTAAGGGAATGATTTCCTTCACATAACCTACATGGAACTTTGACCTTTCCTTTCTGTCCATGAACTTTACTATCACTAGTCGAAGGAGTGTTACCAACATGACCTCTAGAAGTTGATGACATGAGATGGCTTGAATGGGGAGACCATTCTTTCAAGATCTGAGGAAAGTAAGGACAATCTCGATGAAAATGGTCTCCTCTACAAATTATGCATGGAAATTTGGGTTTGGGAAGTTTAATGTGTGGATTTTCACTAGATGATTCATTCAAAGCAATGGTTGCTTGGTTGCCCCCTTGCTGATTTGGCTTCTTCTTCTCCTTCCCTTTCTTCTTCTTCTTAGCCACCTGGTTACTAGCATCACTACTTCCACCAAGCGAAGAGGAAGAAGGGGAGGGAGAAACAAATGAAGAAGAAGGCGAAGGGTCAACTTCAGTATCAACTAGAGGTTGATTTGATTGTGGAGGAATCACGACATTTAGAACCACAGAGGTTGAAAACAGCTAGATTCACAGGCCAATGGTGAGTCCTAGAAGGGACAATGTAGCCATATAAAGAGCACGAATATTTCGCCAAGAAGGAAAAGGACTAGGATTCCTCTCAAAAGGGATTTCTTGATCAATGGATTCCAAATTCGATGCCATATGTCTCAACCTAAGATCAACTAAGAAACATGTATGTTATTTTGATTTCAATTAATTTTAATGATGATTTGACACAACTTTGCTTTTTCAATTTTTAAGAGTTGAGAAAAAGCCAAACATGACTCTAGTCTCCTTCGATTTTTAATGAGCCTGAAGTGACAAGTGCTTAGATGGACCTTTTCTTTTAAAGTGTCGAAAAGGAATGAAAGTGACTACTCTAGAAAATCTAGATAGAAGGATTACCAAACCAATTGCAAAACTGCAATATACACCTGGGTGATAAATTAAAGAGAAATTTCGAAGGACTTATGTATGGTAGTCAATCTTCCCAAATGCTGTGTTTAGTGCATTGTGATCAATAAGGTGGAAAAATTGGCTTCCTATGGATAAAGGATATAAGCCTATTGTGGTATCCCAATATATACGCGATGGCATGTGGAGCACAAGACCGTGCTAGCACTTGTCGTATCAAGGAGCAGGAATCACCCAACCGTCAATGAAAACGATAGTTACTAGTTTTAATGACGCCAGCACACATCTCTAGCCTAGACCTCTAGATCTATTGCATTAAGGTCCAAAGTGTTGTTAGGTTCATTGAAATTTATTTTAAAGTTTGTTTAAAGTTTTCCTTTCAATGGTTCACTGTGTGATGTTGATTTTGAAATTCCTAAAATGCAATCTACAACGATAAACAATCTTTGTTTATTTTGAGCAATGAAAATCTTGGCTACTAGGGAGAGAAGATTACAGTTCTTTCAAACAAAGAGAAAAGAACACACACTAGTGCAATTTCCTAAATCATTTTTTGCACACAATCTACAAAATGCTAAATGCAAATACATGTATTTTTTTTCATTCCCCTTAATGTGAAAAATGCCAAAAAGGAAAACTAAATGTAACAAATATTTGATTTATTTTACTCAAAGCGACATTTTTTACAATTTCTTTTTCGAAAGAGAAAGGAAGACTAAACGACACTTTTCAATTTCGAATAAAAAATTCTTTTGACACTTCAAATAAAAACAAATCAAACCAAATACATGACGAAAATTTCAACTAACTATCCATGGAAGGAAGAATCCACAACACTTCTCTTCTGACACAAAACAATAATTAGGACACTTTTTGTACCAAAGCGATAGATCGATTTAAGCAACTCTTTGATAAAGGATTGTAAATGATGAAAAAATAAACAAAAAAAAATTTACTAATCCTAATCTAATGGAGGTTGATCTATGTGATGCAAGTAGGCTTCAGTAAGGAGGTACTGTTCATAAGCAGCAAAACAACTAAAGAAAATTGAAAACAAGGTCAAAAACCCCCAATTTCTAGAATGGAAAAAGGTTTAGTCAGTCATCACACCTAGGCTTCACAGAAACAGTGATGCATCACACTTACTACACTCGAGAGGTGCGATGCATATTGGGTTACAATGACAGACAGTGCGATGGGCTAGGGAGCGTAACTGAAGTGGGTGTTGGCTCAGATGTGTAGCTGTTTTCAATGAATTAGGCTGATCTTTGATAGACAGTAAAGGGAAAATTATAGTGGAAGGACATGAGAGGTTACTGAGCTACCAAAAGGGCATCTAGAATGCTTGTAAGTCCAATGTTTAATTCATAAACTAAACGAAAGATTAACTTAAGCAGCAATCATCTACTATGCAATTGCATAGCAAGAGTAGTTTGAAGGCTACTTGGTTAAATTCAGGCTCTATCTATAGTTTATAAAACAAACAATAACAACAAACAAACATCTGTTCTTCTCCTGCGGAGTTGCCAATTTGTTTAGGGGAAAACTAGTGTCTTGTTGAATGACTAGCCCTCTAGGTTTGGCAGCTACCCTAGAAACAACAGCTTAAAGTAATTCAACGATTTCTTCTATGTGCAATAGAGAAGAGAAAGATAAAGGAACCAACCTGTAACTTCCGCTTAATCCCTTGTTTGATCTCTCTCCCCCTTTACAGAGCTTGCAACTCCTCTCCATACTTAACCTGCTTGGAGAGTACATGCACAAGTACAGCAATAAACAACTGTCAAAGCATCGTGATCTATTACAACATAAACATTACAGAATCAGATATATAATGAAGAAACGATAGCATTTTAAAATGGTAACATTCACAATTGCACAATCATATGGAAGAAAACTTGAAAAACTTTATTAAATAGAAGGGAGAATTACAACCGAGTTGTAGGATCCAGCATCATCCTCCCAGCTCCAATCCCTCTTCACCTCATGAAATAGCAATATCACACCAACAATACAATGCTCTTTCCTCAATTACAAACTATCAGCACTTCCTTGCAATTCACGATATTCCAGCCTCTGGATCTCTTAGTCATCCTTGGGTGAATTCAAAGAGGCAAGTGGTATAGGAGAAGTTTCTAAAAGATTCCATGAACAACCACCTAGCAAACTGTCTTGGGCATTTGTCCATCCTCACCCATCACACCCTATAGAAGGCCTAATCTGTATGCATCACACCCTGGCAGTGTACCACTCAGTATGCATCGTATCCTACCAGTGGAGCAGTCAGTATGGTTTAGTTTAGGCCATTTCTGGATGGTTCTCAGGTGGAACTTCTGGGGAATGGTGTAATCAGATGACTATGTTCTTTTAGGCTATGAAACAATTCTTTTAGAGGTTGAAGAGCCCTATTTTATCGACATATAAGTTTGGGGTTGATGTGCCCACATATGTCTATAACAGGAGGTTATTCTTTAATGCAATTCATACATTGTACGAGTAGAAAGATATCACAATACAGAAGCAATGAAGCAAAAGGATAAAGCCTAACTAACAAGTGCATTATGATTTTGTGGCAGGAGGAGGTTGTGTGGAAAATTAACTCAACTAAAAGCTCAGAAGAAAGAAATACATGAGCTGATTTGGATCTATAATCTCTGAATAAAATTCTAGCTAAACTAGATATGTCCACCACTTCCCATATAAGTTTAGCTTCCATCTTCATGCAACATCAATTTCAGTAACAACGGGGATGACCTCTAGTAAGCGTGCTTCAATTTATCTAGGTTGGGTTGTGGTCTAGCAAAATCTTGATGTGAGTCTACCCCAACTAACCCAGGTTTGATTCCCAGTGTATACATGGTTGGGCATCAACAAAGTGACACATGCTAAGAATTTTGCATCAAATCAGGCCAAAATTTGCATATTCTAGTAATAAAACATCACAAGAATCTTATGAATTCAAAACTTAGCTTTAGATACAAATAAATCATCTCAAAAACATTACCAGTTTAGAAAGCTTTAGATATAAATAAAACATCACAATAATGTTACCACTTCAAAATCCCAATAATATTACCCATTCACAGACTTCTAAATACAAATGAAACATCGCCATAATATTACGTGGTGATAGAGGTATAAATACAAATAAAACACTAATAATATTACCAGTTTGTTGGGTTGTGTTATATTCTTTCCACGACTAAGCCACGTAGTGAACCGGGGGGTTAGAGGGGGGGCAGAGCCCCCCGTTTGTTGCGCTGATTGCACAGCGGGGGCGGCGGCAGCCCCCCCTGTCCGAGGGGTTTGAGGGGGGTGGGTAGCCCCGCTCTACGGGGTCTGGGGCAGCGCCCCGGGAAAATCTTTTTGGACCCTATATTAGGTTGGGCAAACCTACCTATGGTTTTCGGTCCATGGTTTTGACCGGGATGGTTTTTGGTCCATCGTATTGGATGCTTCTGCATGTATAAATATGTATTTTAACATTGAAAGGATCATAATGAAAAATCAAGCTCGTAGTCCCGGTTTTGGGATCCAGCGGGAAATCTCTGTGTATATGATTTTTATGTGTTATGCTCTTGCATTTTTATTTTTCCTGTGATTTAGAATTCGTATGTAGGTAAGTTCTGTATGGTGTTAAAACCTACATTTGGTATCGAAGTTGTTTTGGCTTCAAGGGGACGCCTTTGTTGCTGAGCAGTTTCGCTCAGGCCTATGGTAGACCCTATTCAGAGGGAGATTTGCGAGATCAATTCTGGTGGTGAAAGAAGATGGCAAGCAGCGGAAAGATAGAGATTGAGAAGTTCAATGGTCAGAGTTTTGAGTTGTGGAAACTCAAGATGGAGGATCTGTTGGTGGAAAAAGATTAGTGGATCATGGTAGATTCGTGTACTAAACCAACGGGAGAGACCGATGAAGAATGGAAGAAGTTGGATCGGATGGCAAAGAGCACAATACGATTGTGTGTCTCAGATTCAATATTGTTGAACGTATCAGGGGAAGCTATGACGAAGGGTCTGTGGGACAAGTTAGGGACTTTGTACCAATGTAAGTCTATGGTGAATAAACTATTCCTATTGAAAAAGTTGTGTAACTTGAGGATGAAAGATGGAGACTCGGTGACAGAGCATCTGAATGCGTTTAATACTGTGGTAAGTCAATTATCATCTGTTGATATTAAAATTTCAGATGAAGATAAGTGCATCAGTCTGTTGAGTTCTCTGCCAGATTCGTGGGATAGTCTGCTTATTGCAATAGGTAGCAATGCAACTGCTTTGCAGTTTGATGAAATAGTCTCAGCCTTGCTGATAGAGGAGATGAGACGAAAAATATGGACAACCAGAATGGTGATGCCTTGTCTGTACGAGAACGGTCCTAGAACAGAAACAAAAATAAGTCATCGAGTGGGAGATCTAAATCTCCAGGAAAACCTACAAAGGTGGTGTGCTGGAAATGCAGAAAGGAAGGGCACTTCAAGAGGGAGTGTAAATCTAAAGCTCCTGATAAAGGAAAGGGATCTAATGATGCTCCTTCTGCAGAGGCGAAAACCACCTCAGATGAAGGTGGGGATGTGTACTTGGCTTCTTCAAGTACACATGAAGATCATGAGGAATGGTAAATTGACTCAGGTGCACCCTTTCACTTCACTCCCTATAGAGAGTGGTTTTGCGAGTATGAGAAATACGATGGTGGTGATGTCTTCTTAGGAGATGATAGGAAGGCTAGAATCATTCATCGCGGAAAGTAAAGTTGGAGTTGCAAGTTGGAAGGGCTAGAACCCTTCCGGGTGTTCTGCATATTCCTGCATTGGCCATAAATCTGATTTCTGTAAGCAAGTTGGATGATGCAGGTGTAAAGACAGTGTTCGAGAAGGATACCTACAAGATGGTTCGAGGAGCACTGTTATTGATGCAGGGAGTTTGGATTGGAGCTCTGTACAAGTTGCAAGGTAGCATTATTGTTGATGGGTTCAATAGCTCTATGGTTCCTGAAAATGGAGCAGAAAATATAGTGGTCTCTGGAGAGAAGACCATGTTGTGGAATCAAACGCTTGGACATATTGGAGAGAAGGGCCTTCAAATACTTCAAGGTAAAGGTATGGTAGAAGGTATGAGTAATAGCTCTCTGGATTTTGATTTCTGTGAAAATTGTGTATATGGGAACCAGAATTGGGTGAGTTTCCCATCTGGTGGTAAGAGGACGAAACAGATATTATAGCTTGTGCACAGTGATGTGTTTGGACCTGTGAAGGTTCCATCACTGGGTAAGTCTGTGTACTATGTATCATTTAGATATGACTTCTCAAGTTATACATGGATATATTTCCTTAAGAAGAAATCTGAAGTCCTTGATAGGTTTAAAGAATTTAAGGCTCTGGTGGAAAATTAGACAGAGAGGAAGATAAAGGCATTGAGGAAAGATAATGGTGGAGAATTATACAGCAAGGAATTTGAAGAATTCTGTAAGAAGTGTGGTATAGCACGACAAAATATTACTCCATATACACCTTAGCAAAATGGAGTCGCAGAAAGAATGAACAAGATGTTGATGGAAAGGGCAAGAAGCATGCTCAGTGGTGTCGGGTTAGGACAGGAATTCTAGGCAGAGGCGATGGATATTGCATGCTACCTGGTCAACATGTCACCTTCATCAGCGTTGGAGGATAAGGCTCCACAAGAAGTATGGACTGGTAAGGAACCCTCTCTTTCACATGTGAGGGTATTTGGATGTGATGCATATGTACATGTTCCAAAGGAGAAACGAACCAAGTTGGATAGTAAATCTAAAAAGTGCATCTTTATTGGGT
>APFE031112372.1:182771-204128 GCA_000404065.3 Pinus taeda | reverse complement strand
GCCAAAGTGCAATTTCTTGGCAAAGAACCCTGCTTATCATTCAAAGACAAAGCACATTGATGTTTAGTATCACTTTGTGAGGGATATGATAGAAGACAAAAAGGTGTTGCTGGTAAAGGTGGACACTTTGAAGAATACTGTAGATGTATTGACAAAATCTGTGATCTCTGAGAAGTTCTCTTGGTGTAGAGAAACAATGGGCATTTCAGGGCTGGAAATGACTAAGCTCTCCTGCGGGCCCATGTGGAAAGAAAACAACAAGTGGGAGATTGTTGGGTTGTGTTATATTCTTTCAATGACTAACCAACATAGTGAACTGGGGGGTTAGAGGGGGGGCGGAGCCCCCCCTTCGTTGTGTCGATTTCGCAGTGGGGGGGTCATAGGGGGGGCAGTAGCCACCCCTGCCTAGGGGGTTTGAGGGGGGTGGGTAGCCCCCCTCTACGGGGTCCGGGGCAGTGCCCCAAGAAATTTTTTTTTGGACCCTATATTAGGTTGGTTGAACCTACCTATGGTTTTTGGTGCATGGTTTTGGACGCGATGATTTTCGGTCCATGGTATTGGATGCTTCGACATCTATAAATATGTATTGTAACATTGAAAAGAACATAATGAAAAATCAAGCTGGTAGTCCCGATTTTGGCATCCAGTGGGAAATCTCTGTGTATATGTGTTTTATGTGTTATGCTCACATTTTTATTTTTCTTGTGATTTAGAATTCGTACACAGGTAATTTCTGTACGGGGTTAAAACCTACACAGTTCACAAAGATGTAAATACAAATAAAGCATCACAATGTTAGAAAAGCTCTAAAGACAAATAAAACATCACAATATTAGAGGTTCAAAAAACTCTAAATATTTGTTCCAGGTGTGCTCTTGTCATTCCCTAATCATCCCAAATTGTTTGTTCCCAACAATAAGGTTCCCCCGTTAATATCGTTAAATTCCCTAAGCTCTACATGTGCATACCTAACCTCCTCAACATTGGGCAAACCTTAATCTTAAGGACACGAAGGGTAGTGAATGACACCACCATACTTTGTAAGTAGGACATGGATACCAAATCCACCCTCTCTAGCATTGGAAATCCATTTGGCCTTTCTGTGAGGTCCCTCACCTATGTGCATGCTTTTACTTTGAGAAACTTTAACTTTGGAAATGCCTGCAATGAAGGAAGTTCTACCATTTAATCACACCCAAACAATTCTATTCTCTGTAGTCACTGAAACTCACAAATCGAGTCTAGTAAGTTTACTCCCTTGTAGCTCATCAACCTGAGAGTTTGTAGTTTCTACATATTTTCCATACTGCGGTGAAGATGCATGCTCAGCTCTTGAAGAATATGTGCATTATACTCCCAAGGATAAGTGCCTAATTTCCAACAAGGTTCCTAAATCCATACCTATTTCATTCTTTTTGGTCCTTGGCATTATAGTTAGAGCGAGATCTGTTAGACGTGTGACATCCTTTAAAGGCTTTGAACTTTCTAAATGCAACTGTAACTTTTTCAGTGAAGTGAGCTGAGATATCTACAAGTGGAATCACCATGTTTTCTAAGCCTAGTAGGTTAAGGTCTTGAAGCCTTAAAAGATTGCATATGGCGGGAGGTAGGGATCTTATACAACAAAATGAAAGATCTAAAAATTGAAGACGTGGAAGATTGCATATGGATGGAGGGAAATCGCAAATTTGAGTACAAACCAATGAGAGAAACTCTAGACATGTGAGTTGGCTAAGATATGTTGGCACTGACACCATACCAGTGTTGGAGAGATCAAGAACCTATAGATATGTGAGGCCATGGAAAAATATTTATGGAACATGACCACATAATGGATTTTTGGACAAGTTGAAAATTCCAACTTTTGAGCCACTGAAATCATTTGGCAGATCTTTAATTTGATTCTGGCGTAGAAATATTCTTTTTCAATCCCAAATTTGTGCATCCGTAAAGAATAACATGCGGCACTCTTATGTGCTTTGGTTTCACACATTATGTGAGTTTTTAACATTTCCAATGAGCTGCTTATCAATGAATAAACCACGATCTATAAGATGCGTTGAGTAGCTGTGCACAATGACCATGTCCATTGAATAGGTAGTCTATCTGCTCTTGACAAGTCCTTCAGCAATCCACATTCTCGTCAAGATATCCACATCAATTTCATCATCTTCATGGCATAGTAGAGAAAACAATTTTTCAAGTTTGAATTGGACAAATCGCCATAGCTCCATTTTAGTGGCAGATACAAATCTTTATGAACATGGGGATGAATATCTCAAAAAAAAGGATCCTCACTTTTTATCAGAGATACATAATTATTCCACTCATCTACAATTGTTTTCCCAATCGTTGATTTATCCAATAGATTTATGGCTAAGGGCAAACCTTCGCACTTGTCTGCAATATTTTGGGCACACTCCTTTAACTCCTCTAAAACATCGCTACCTTTGAAAGCTACTCTCTCAAATAGTTCCCAACCTTCTTCCGTAGACAAGAGCTCCAATTCTAGTGTCTTGTATGCCTCCATTAATTCCAAATCTCTGTTGCATGTAGAGAATAAAACTATGCTATGACGACAACCTTCCCTAACACCTAACTCTTCCAGCAGATCCAGGGGAGTCCACACATCATCTAATATCAAAAGAAATTTTCTTTGAAAAATGTTTGAGAGAATCTCATCTTCCGCGTATTATGACTAGGAAAGCTCGAGAGATCTAAATTGATTGCCTCAGTAATCTAACTGTGTAAGTCTAAAATTTTATAGATTCGAGAGGTTGTGAGCCAAATCACATCTTCAATCCAAATTTGGAAAGGCTTCCAAAAATTGTATACCTATTTTACCAATGTCGTCTTTCCAACGCCAGGTATTCCATATACACAAAACACACAAGTTTCCTCTTGCCTAGCTTCCTATAAATAATTAAGCAGATTAATCCTATTAATAAAGTTTATAAATAAGCAGATTAATCTTATGAAGAAATTTTATAATGGGTATATACCCCAAATAAAATAATAATAATAAGCTTGCAAACAGTTTAATGGTTAAATTACACCGGCTCCTTATGCACCACCTTCTACCTACTTTTCCTTTTCATAGTTTTAAGGTTCACTTTATGATTATTATTAACAATCTCTACTACTTCCCAGTTGTAGTTGGACAATTCCACACGTTTTTTCTACTTGAGATTAGACTAGGAAACTCCCTCCCCTATATGATACCGTGCAAATTTGCATAAACATTTTCTATTTATGCCTTGTTAGGTTCCCTGCAAAGACTTCCCCTTGGCCTTCCTAGATGCCTTTGTCGTGTTATTGTTGTGATTTTTGTGTCATTCTGTGTTGGGTTTATGGTTTTAGCTTCACTACAAGCCTTTAGGTATATTTTGTCATTTTGGTCTATGCTTTTAGCTCTCCAATACTCATCTTTAGGCATGCTTTTTGCATTAGTGTTTTTTGATCTTTGTATTGAGTTTTCTGTTCTCTGTATTGGGTTTATGTTATTAGCTCTAATACTGATCTTTTTCATGTTGAGATGTGTTTTCATTATATGTTTCTCCATTCTTTGTATTGGGTTTATGATTTTTTCCTCCCATACTTGCTTCCCAATTCTGGACTTTAGGCAGAAGCAAACTCGCTTGCATCCCTCTATTGGGTGTATAGTTTTAACTCTTTAAATTTTATTTTCCTTTTTCGAAAATTGATATTGGATGCACTTGTGATCTTGCAGAGCCGTTGCAAAATCAAGGAGCCCTCTCTGAATCAAATAGCCTTCTCTACTGCAAATACCGAATAAGCAAGTATAGCAAGTGCATCAGATCTAGATCCCACATCTAGTTCCCCACAATCTTTTCTAAAGGCAAATGCATTTTGATGTTGTAGAGCTATTTCTAAATCAAAATAGCAATCTCCCTTCACATAAGAAGCCAGGGCAATTGCATCAGATCTAGATCCTACATTTAGCTTTGCACAATCCTTTCTGAGGGAAAATACAATTGTGACATTGCAAAGCTTTTGCTAAATCAAATTTGCCTCCTCCCTGGCATAATCTCAAGCAGGACCAGTGCATGAGACCTAAATCATACATCTAGATTTGCACAATCTTTGGACTTAATATGCTTAGATGCAATTCCATTCCTTTGGAATGCATGTACCCAATGTTATAGCATCCTCCTTCACTTTGCCATTAACATCACTAAGTGCTTTTGGTGTCATGCCTTGTGGGTCCTCTTTTGTTTGTAGTTGTTACCTATGTGATGCTGATAATAATTGTAGATCTTACTACTACAATGTAGTATCCCTATGTTGGGAGTCCATTCCACATTAATAACCTTCTCCTTCTTCCTATGATTACTTTCCACTCGTACAAATGTGCAATGCACAAAGTCACAAAGTAGGTCTCCAATGAAGTTGGGATATAAAGTCACAACACATGCTTCCAAGGAAGTAAGGATGGATAGCTAATTTTATTGCAGACTATAGTCACTACACTACACTACACTAGCCATTATGATGGTAGGATTCCCAAATATGTGGATTTTGAATATGTTTCCATACATGTTCATTAATTCAATACCCAAGAAATATTTACATTATATCTCAAATGCACAGTAGCATGAATAAATAAATTGAAAAACAAAAAAACTAAAATGTGTGCAATAACGCAGAACTATAGAGAACTAAATTTGATACCTTGAAATATTTTTTTGAAGGAAGGGATGGCCATCAGAGGTCTTGATCGGAGAAATATTTTCGAGAGTTTCTCCAATGAATGGAAATCTCATTCTACCAATCAGTAGCTTTGATTCCTCTCCCAGGTTCCCTTCACAAGTTTTATCTTTCAACACACTGCACACCATTACCTCTGAATTTCTTTAAAATGATAGATTTTGACAACTTCCCCACTTTTCTAACAGCAGGACCTTTAGTAGTCCTCATTTCAATGAAGCTCCACACATTGTCTATCTAGTAGTAGTACCTAAAATGAATATTGCAGGTTGAATGTTACCTTATTCTATGTGGCCTAATTGCCATATTTTCAAGAAATAAAAATCCACTGGCCCTGAATGGCTTGCACATAAATGAAAACATAAAAATACTTAGAAACAAATTTTCAAACTAGAAATTACAAAATAAAATAGGCATAAACCATTCACTACCGAGAATGGGCACTGTGTCCTTCTCTAGATCCATGTTTTGGGGAGAACCTTTAGACGTGAAGCCCAAATACCCAAGAAGACCCTGTCTTTAAGGCAAAAAGCCTTGTCTATAATGAAAAAAAGGCTTTTTTCTTCAACTCCTCGCATTGCACCCTATTTGCAGTATAATGGTGCTCGTGAAGTGAAATTGGCATCTTCCTAATAGAATTGGTAAGACGTCCCCCAGATTGAGGATTCATAGTACAATTCTTTGGTCCCCCTGCCTCTTACTTGAAATTAATTTAACATTTCAATTGTTTAAATCCTTCTAGTGCTTTGTCCCTGAATTTGAACTTTTCTTAGTGGGTTTCAAGTTCTTATATTTCTCAACACTCCCATTCTTCTTGAATTATATCAAAGGGGCAATAGATATACACTAGAACCCATCCTTTCCCTCGGTCATCCCTCACTGGCACTCCGCAAACTATTCCTAACCCATTGGTTCAACACTACACTTCTAGGCGCTATTTCAAAAACCCTAGCACATGTGATTTTACCAACTTTGACCCTCAATCTTCTTCACTCTAGAAGGAGACATATTTTTTTCAATTTCATGCTTGAGATTCACCTTAACTTCCTCCTAGATTCAACCTTCAAGTATGACTATGATACTTTGGCTCTTTCTACATTTTTGGCAGCATAGATTTTGCGCACGTGTGGAGGATTTCAGCCCTAAAACAAACCCAAACAAATTAGCTTTTCCTTCGTTATTCTCACTGGCTATGAGGCTATCTTCCTTGACATTTTCACACTTCTTCCTTGCTTTAGACCTTCACCGAAAATCTATCTCAACTGAGGCTAAGATGCCCTATTTATAGTAGTTTTCTCATGTAAATAGCCTGACTTGATTAGGAGACTAGGCTGACATGCGTTTTGGAGATCATCTTGAAGCCAACTTTTTGGAGGAGCTTGAGCTTGGTATTAAAGAGGGATTTTTTAACTTTTCATTGACCCATATACAATTGTAACATGCCCAAGAAGGGTCATTCATACATGACATTGACTCAATTTGGCTTTTATGACTTCAAGACAAAACCTATAGGCTCACAATGGGAACCTTAACTAAAATAAAATTTCTTGATCATGAAACCTGTGATTTAGGCATTAAAAAAATAATTGTATTTTCTTCTTTACATCAATTACATCAAATCACAATTACACATGTCATTATGAAAAATAAACCTGGTTACACTTTTCAACAACCGTGAGACTCAAGCTCTCTATTTACAATATTTTGTTAGACATGTAGATTAAAAAAAAATGAAAAAATATACACAAAGAGAATAATGAACAAAGAATTCATGAGTAGCCTACATATATAACATGGAAGTCTAAATAGCTATGAATTGTCAGAGTCAAAACTCTCTTACGCTAAAAGCTAGTTGTGGTAGGAATATGTTATTTTTGAGTAAAAGAACAGTTTGACCACCAATTCTTCTTTCAAATATTGGTTTCAAAAACATTCAAATAGTGATTTAAAAGATGTATTTGCTAACTTCATCATTTAGGGTTTACCACTCACTTTGAATCTAACATACAATAGGGAAGGTCTTCTTTATATCCTTCATTTATGATATTATTGCACACTTTTTGTTGAGAACATGCCTTGGTATTAAACATAAAATGTGTACAATGAACAGAGATAAGAACAAGGAGAAGAAGTATGTACAAATATCAAAGAGAAAAAGAAACCAAAACCTCTTCCTTAAAGCTTCTAAAACTGAAGGATTTTTATTCCACATTCATAACTAATCAGAAAAAATATCTTGTCATTCATCAAATAGAGAGTGCCATACATAATAAGATGTAAATAAATTCATGTAATTTGTTGATCACTTATATGGGTTCAATTTAAAAGAAAGAAAAGAAAGCAACTTCAAACAATGATGTCCCAATTTCTTTTATATCATATGGTGGCCAACATTTGCAATGTGCACATATGCCACCTTCCATTTACATATATTGGATTGCATTAGTCAATCTATTTACCTACATACGCAACTAGCATTCATCACAATGAATGGAGTCAAATTTTGAAGTCCTAGATTCATTATTTGAAGGTTGAAAATCTCGGGAGTTTCTCTCTTAGGTAATTACAATATTGCGTTAGACATGTAGATTAAAAAATATGACAAAAATCTACACAGAGAGAATAATGAACAAGGAATTGCTCATTAGCCTACATATATAACGTGGTGGTCTAAATAGCAATGAATTTCCAGAGTCAAAACTCTCTTATGCTAAAGGATAGGAATATCTTATCTACGGAATATCTCTCGCGCGTGCCACTACTCTCCATGACCACCACCCTGCAACCCCTCTTCTCAACCATGGCTCTAGAGGGAGGCTTTGAGCCTCCTTCCTCCCTCCCCCCTGAGCTACTGGCCTTCAAACAAGCAGTGGGTCACTGTAGCAAGTGCCCAATCTCCGCCCCAAAAAAAATCTATGAAGAAGATGTAAGCAATCCCGACCGTCGCTCTCCCAGCTGAAGAGGCATGTCGTGACGCCTTGAATATTGCAGAAAGAGGACTCATTGGCCAGTTCACTATGCTATGGAAATCACCAAGAGCCATCAAATAATGGGTGCAATGCAACTGGATACCACTGGTATCAGAAGGAATAAAATGTCACTTTGTCGGTAAGGGTTACTTTGTTTTCATTTTTGACTTCATTGAAGACAGGAACCTCATTTTCAGAAACGGACCATACTTCATGGGACCCCAGGGCCTTCACCTAAACAAATGGACCTTGGATTTTGATTTAGCAGAAGATGTGCCCTCAGTTGTTCCTATTTGGGTGCACCTCCCCCACTTACCCCTACACTGTTGGAGCCCGAAGACTTTAGAAGTCATTGGAAACACCCTAGGAAAGTACATTGATAGAGCAGACAGGAAGGGACAATATTATTGTGCCAGAATCTATGTCGAGGTAGATTTGGAAGTTGGGCTTCCAGAGGCTATAAAACTAACAGTGCCAGACTAGTCACATGTGCAAGAACTAGAGTACGAACAACTGCCCTTCAAGTGTAGACACTGCCATGGATACGGGCACTTTGCAAGAAACTGTAAAAAGAAAACTAAAGAAGAAGAAGAGAAAACAAAAGGAGACCAAGGGAAAATGGTGCAGAAAACAACCTCCTCGAAGCAGCACAATAAATAGAGAGGGAAAGGGGCAAAAGTCGGGAACAGTGAGCCATCCACAGAATTGCAGCCAGAAGGGATGACACTCCCATGAATAGACCTTCCCTCAAATTCCTTCGCAGCTCTCAGTACACAGTAGGAAACCCCTACAAGGAAAAGTGATGCAGAACAATAGGAAAACCCCTCATTAATTGAGGAAGGAAACGCAGGGGCCTCCCCGGTCCAAAATGACTCCCCAGAAAGAGAAAACCTGCCATCCTCATATGCAGACATGATAAGAAAAAGGCCTTTGTAACTAACAGGCTCATCAGAATAGGATACAGATGAATGACTCTCAAAGAGGGCAGGGAGGAAATACATCAAGGAAGCAAGAGAAGAAGAAGCATAGAGGAAAAAAATGCAAGGAAGCCAGTCGACCCTAGAAATGTCCATAAGTCGAAACACTAGAACATGACAACCAAAGTGAGCCCTCTCCTCCACCAACTCAAATAAATAATGCATATAGTCTCTTCAAACTGTAGATGCTTGGGGAACCATATGAAGCCCATAGTTGTTAAATATCTCATGAAAATAGAAACCTGAGAGATCCTCATGCTCCAAGAGACAAAAATAAAAGGGGAATCCCTTCTTGATTTAAGCAGAAAAACCTTGAAGACTAAAGTTGGGATGGCAGTAAGTGCAAGGGGAAGATAAGGAGGACTTACCACAGTCTGGATGGAGGATCTATTTCATTTGGAGAACTCCTTCGAGACACAACATTGGACTTACACAGAACTTAGACATAAAGCAAGTAAGCTCACTCTCGCCCTGTTTAATCTTTATGTTCCCGTGCTTTATCGTGAGAACAAAGAGTGCTGGCAAACAGTTATCAATTTTTTAGAATGTTATTCCCCAATAATATTGTAATAGTAGGAGATCTAAATATCGTTCTTGACCCAAAAGAAAAAAGATGGGGTAACAATAGCAGAGATCCAATGCTACCCCTTGTGGAGTACATAATACAGCAATGGGATCTTCTTGATCTTAAACCCAAAAAGGGGAGATACACCTCGACCAACAACAGAATAGGGGTAGATCAAATCTCAGCCAGGATAGAGAGATTCCTAGTGCAAAGCACTCTTTTGATGGACAAGAGAATAGTCTAAATGAGAATCCTACCGAAGCTCACCTCAGACCATAAATCCATCCTCTTACAACATGACGAGGAAGAAAAATTGGGGCCCATACCATTTCACTTCATCCCCTTATGGATAGAGCAGCAAGGGTTCATGGAAATCGTTAACAAGGCCTAGTCGGCCATGATCACCGGGTCACCCAGTTATATCTGCGAGCAGAAAATAATAGCAACCAAAGCAAGTCCGAAAGAGTGGATCAAAACACATCCAAGCACCCACACCACCCATAGAAAAGAAATTGTCCAATAGTTATTAGATCTTCAGCTGGAGATGGAGGAAAAAGATGTAACCACGTAGGAATTATAGAAAGAATAGGTAGCCCAGCTGGCCTCCTTTAGCACTTTCAAAAAAGTAGAAGAATTCTAGAGGCTAAAGTCTAGAATCCTATGGGTGAAAGTAGTTGACTGAAGTAGAGCCTTCCTCCATAAGCAGTTTAGAGCAAGACTCTCTCGGAATCACATTTCGAAAAAAAACTACATCAGATTGGACAGTTTCTAAAAGCTTTGCCCAAGTTAAAGAAGCTTTTGAATCTCACTTTTAGTGGTTATACAGAGAGGGTGGAACAGGAGATGAGGTGATTTCGAATGAATTTCTCTCCAAGGTTCCTTCCTTGGTCAATGAGAAATTAATTCAAATCTTATGAAGCCCTTCACTGTGGAAGAAATCAACAATGTAATATGGGATATGGAGCTTGACAAAGCCCCAGGCCCAGATGGGTTCTCGGCCCACTTTTACAGAGCTTGCTGGAAAATCATCAAATATGACATGCTAAGAATGGTAAAGGCCTTCCAGAAAAAGGCTGAAGTTGGAGGTAGTACCAAATCCACCTTTCTTGCCCTACTACCCAAAGAAGTGAATCCAGCTACCTTTGACACATTTAGACCCATCTCTCTATGTAATGTCTCTTAGAAAATTCTTGCTAAACTGCTTGCAAATAGAATAATACCTATGTTATCTAAGCTCACTTCTCCTAATCAAGGAGGATTTGTAGCAGGAAGACATATTTTAGATAATGTGATACTTGTTCAAGAATCCATCCATTCCAATCACCAGAGGAAGGAGAAAGGGATGTTGACCAAGTTGGATATGACCAACGCCTTTGATTGAGTAAAACTTAAATTCCTCTACAAAGTTCTTCTTTCATTCGGATTCAGCCCAGCTTTTGTGAATCTGATCAAGGCCTACACTGACAAACCATGGATTGCGCCACTGGTCAATGGCCGACCTACCTCATTTTTCCAAGCTTCAAGAGGGATAATGAAAGGATGCCCGCTATCTCCCTTCTTGTATATAATAATGGAAGACACTTTGAGTAGGAAGCTAAAAACAAAAAGTAACAATGGTACTCTCCTGAGCATCCAACCAACGAATGGACTAGAACCAATCAACCATGCCTTATTTGTAGATCATTCTCTTCTCTTGGGAGGAGCCTCCACTAGAATAGCAAAGGAATTTAATGGGACCCTACAGAGCTTCTGCACCATTTCAGGAGTGCTTATTAATAAAAGAAAAAGTGTAGTGTACAGCTGGAACAAACAAGAGCAAACCACACTTCAAATCACTAGAATTCTGGACTTTCTAGGCTATGCCTCATGGGACAAAATTCAATACCTAGGACTACCTTTAACTCTGGAGGAAAACAAAGCCTCACTATGGAATGAAGCCATCAAAAATATTAAAATCAAGATAGTTGCATGGGGTGGGCAGTGGCTTAACTACGTAGGTAAGTTAATCCTCATAAATTCCGTCCTTTCCTCTCTCCCTATCTATTAGGCCTCTTTCCTCCTAGCACCAAAGACAATCACAGATCAGATATCACAGCTACTCATAAACTTCCTATGGGAGTGAGGCAAAGGAAATGAAAAGAAATTTTGCTTAGTAAGTTGGGACAAACTGAAAATGCCAAAGCTGGAAGGTGGTCTCCAGATTAGAGATCCTAGAATGGAAAACATTGCTCTAGGTGGAAAAATCCATTGGCAGCTCTACTCCAATAAACATCACCCAGTCAGTAAACTCCTCTAGAATAAATATCTCAACGGAGTCTCATTGCGAAATCTCCATGCAGATAGAGTTCCCAAAGGCACACCACTTTTGAATCTCTACAGAAAAGGGCTTGTCACCTTCCAAAACTAGCTTTACAGGGTGCCAAGAAATGGACCAAATATCATGATATCGCAATATAGAATCATGGGAAACTCCCCCTTTGAACACATAGCAGAGTTAGCTGATGTCCATGGCTAGCTCTCTCAACAAGGAATGCATAGTATTGCTGACATTTCTGTCTGGGATAGCCATGGGAACTGGGAATATTGGATCTTCCATAATCTACCAGCTCATTTACTACATCAAAAGCACCTTCTCTTGGACAAGTTGAAGGGCTCGGGACCAACCAACTTCCGCGCACAAGATCTCTGGAAATGGGGGAAGACAGGGGTCTATACCACTGCACTTGGTTATGCAGCATTGCAACCCATGCAAAATCAAGTCCTCAACCCCTCCATTTGGCAATGCATATGGGACACTTATGGTATACCCAAAGTGAATTTCGTCACTTGCTCAATTATTCACTAAAAAGTGCTGATAGGCAAAAATCTAGCTCATAGAGGCATTATAGGGCCAAACTAGTGCAATCTTTTGTAGATCGGCTTCCGAAAACATAGATCATCTCTTTGTAAACTAGACCTTTGCATAATTGGTATGGGCTCTCACCTTCAAGGTCTAAATGCACCTGCCCCTACGTAGTGCACAGTATTGGAACTCTTCTCCACTTGGACTAAAAGGCGCCCTAGGGCCCTTAGAGAAAATTCTCTATGGAATCGGATTTGGCACTCCATTCCTAAGTTCATTTGTTAGAAGCTCTTGCTAGCTCGAAAGAATTGAAATTTCAACAATGTATTGTCCTCTCCCCTATCGGTAGTAGCTAAAGCGAAGGTGACCCTGATGGAGGTTTTAGGGAACTACCCCAGTGAGCTTGATGACACTCTCACAATAGAAGAGCGAAGCTAGATGGGTACCCTTCTAGCCCATGTTAACAAAGAAGTTCCTACTCGAGCCACATAAAATCCTACTTGGTGCATCAAAACACAAGATGCTGAGTTCCAATCCTGGTGGTGGAAGCATGGAAAGGTAACTGTTTTCTTCGATGGTGCCTCTAAAGGAAACCCAGGGATCTCCAGTGTTGGTTGTGTGGTCTGCTCCTAGGACGGCTCTTGTATAGATAGATACAGCTTAGGTCTAGGAAAGAGTACCAACAACCAGGCTGAAATAATAGGGCTTCTTAAAGGTTGCCAGATTTCCCAGGAACATGGTCACACAACTCTCCAAGTCTTCGGAGATTCAGAGCTTTTGATAAAGACAATAAACTCAGATGAGCATCTAAGCAATCTAGCTCTAAACAACACTCCTCTAAGGCTGTGTAGCTTGCTAAGTTTCTTTACCTCTTCCTCTTTCTTTCACATTCTCCGCACCTCAAATAAAGAGGCAGATATCAAAGCCAATGAGGGTTGCCACTGGACTCAAGGGTTTCTAAAAAGAAATGCAGATGAACTCGAGAGGATTGCCATCCCATAGCTTAACAGTGATGCGCCAAGCAAAGCATGACTCAAACATCTGTTGGATCTTAGCAAACAAAGGTCCAGATCCAGCAACAACTAAACCAAATAGAACCTCTAACATTGATCATTGGAACAAATCAAGAGTCATTGTTAGGGAAAGAGCGCAGAAGTTATTGTAGTGGAGGGGTGGTTTTCTAGCAAAGAGTAGGTTTTCGGGTACCATTAGTAGTGGTAAGTTGTATTGCGAGCTTGGCTTCGAATCCAAAAAGAGGAGGACACGTAGCAGTGGAGGACGGTGGGAAAACAACTTTGTCGGGTAGCTAACCCATGGGTGTTATATTATCCCAAATCACATGGGAGCCATTGGATCTATCCAAAATAGATCAATGGTGGATATCCAACATGAAGGTTCGGAGATCAGCAGAGACAAGAGCTTCTTCGAAGGGCCAACGGGTGCAGACCTCATGTGATATTGAGCCCAAACATACAAAGCCTAAAGTCTGAAGTCATTACAAAATATTGACTGATTGGGCTTGGGGCTGGGCAAAGCCAAGAGCTCTTCAAAGGACCAACGAGTGCGGACCCAAAATGGTTATGCGCAGGAGTCCAAAAATTTTGAAGTCTGCCATTTTGAATCACATATCGGTAGCAACGATGGAGTGTTGCAAAGCGAACTGAGGAATGTGCCAAACCCCGATGTCGATGAAGGTGGAATCTCAACAAAAGAGCTAAGATGGTAAGGAACACTTTGGGGGAAATCTCAATTTCAAAAAGCTTTTTGAAGGGCCGATCGCATGGACCTGAATAGACTATGCACAAAAGCCTAAAAAATCTAAAGTCCATCATCGCTTGTCGGCCACAGAGATGGAGGGTTGCAAAGAGACTCGAGACTAAGCTAACACCTGATGCCGATAAAGGTGATACCTTGAGCTTGAAGTCAAGATTGTTCCATGGAAGAAAACAAGAAGTAAACAACAACGAAACGTTTAAGGGAGTTTAATATATTTTCAACTTTAAAAGGTTTGATCATAAAGAGACCTTATCCTTCAAGGGTGCGTCGCATCACAAAAATACTGGGTCAATGACGTGTTACCACAGACAACATTCCTTCGATGGGATCATTCGGGGATCGCTAATATCCCTCTTGTGTTAAATGGCACCCCTTTGTTTTCTTAAAGTGGCATTGTGACGCACCTTTAAGTCCCAAAATCCTAAAGGTTTTAGGAGTAAAAATAAATATAGAGCTGGAAAATCCTTGTAATTTCGGTTGTGTAGGCCACGGTCCAACCGTTGACCCATAATATATTAAATGTTTTAGTTTAAAAAAAAAGAAAACTCTCATACACTAAAAGCCAGTTGTGGTAGGAACATATTATGTTTGAGTAAAAAAACATATTGACCACCAACAATTCTTCTTTCAAATATCGGTTTCAAAAGCATTCATATAGTGATTTAAAAGATGTATTTACTAACTTCATTATTTAGGGTTTACCACTCACATTGAATCTAACACACAATACGGAGGGTCTTCTCTATATCCTTCATTTATGATATTGTTGCAAACGTTTTATTGAGAACATGCCTTAGTATTAAACATAAAATGTGTATAGAGAATAAAGATAAGAACAAGGAGTAGATGTATGTACAAATACAAAAGAGAAAAAAAAGAATCAAAACCTCTTTCTCAAAGCTTCTAAAACTGAAGGATTTTTATTCCACATTCATAACTAATCAGAAAAAATATCTTATCATTCATCAAACAGAGAGTGCCATACAAAATAAGATGTAAATAAATTCATGTAATTTGTTGGTCACATGTATGGGTTCGATTCAAAGGAAAAAAAAATCAACTTCAAACAATGATGTCCCAATTTTTTTTTATATCATATGGTAGCCAACATTTTCAATGCCCACATTTTTTACCTTCTATTTACATATATTGGAATGCATTGGTCAATCATCTACTTACCTACATAAGAAACTAGCATTCATAACAATGAATGGATTCAGATTTTGAAGTCCTAGAATTAATTATTTGAAGGTTGAAAAACTCGGGAGGTTTTCTCTTAGGTAATACAGTCTTGCTCTCTAAACTTTCTTGTGTTTCACAACCTTAATTTCGTTAAGGTTTGGTGAGTATTTGAAATAAAACAGACAAAAAAAAGACAAACCAGAAAGGAAAAAAAATAGAAACCCATCAACTTCATCGTTTAGGGTGTACCACTCACTTTGAATCCGACACACAATAAGGAAGGTCTTCTCTATATCCTTCATTTATGATATTGTTGCACACTTTTTGTTGTTAACATGCCTTGTTATTAAGCATAAAATGTGCACAATGAACAAAGATAAGAAGGAGTAAAAGAAGTATGTACAAATATCAAAGAGAAAAAAAAAATCAAAACCTCTTCCTCAAAGCTTCTAAAACTGAAGGATTTTTATTCCACATTCATAACTAATTAGAAAAGGTATCTTTTCATTCATCAAACAGAGTGTCGTACAAAACAAGATGTAAATAAATTCATGTAATTTGTTGGTCACATGTATGGGAGGAAAAAAAAAATCGACTTCAAACAAAGATGTCCCAATTTTTTTTATAACATATGGTGGCCAACATTCGCAATGCCCACATTTGCCACCTTCCGTTTACATATATTGGACGGTATTGTTCAATCATATACCTACCTACATAAGCAACTAGCATTCATAAGAATGAATGGAGTCGGATTTCAATGTCCTAGAATCATTATTTGAAGGTTAAAAACCTCAGGACTTTTTCTCTTAAGTAATACAGTCTTTCTCTCTGAAGTTTCTTGTGTTTCACAACCTTAATATCTTTAAGGTTTGGCGAGTATCTAAAACAAACCAAACCAAAAAGAGACAAAAAAGAAACCAAATAGATAGCCATGACCTTAAGAATAAGCCAGTTGAAAACAAACGCAATCAATTTCCTACATCTAGGTCTCAAGTTGAAAATAAAGGCCACATTAAAGATTGGTAGGTACTATAAAGAATAAAGACACTTAACAAAAATTCAAGAATCAGAACTATAACTTGAATTAAAAAATTAAAAAATAATTATAAATCATTCAATTAAAATAGTTACATAATGAATTCAAACATATAGCATCAAAGAATGTATTTAGAAAACAAACGTATATTGATTAAGATTCAAATCATACCAATGTGAAAACTTTAACTTTGTTAGGGAAAAAGTAATCTTGTTTGATATTCTAGATTTTCCATCTTCTTCTATTTTATTGTTTACTTTTATTTCTATGTTTTTTAATTTATCTTCTTTGATTTTATTCTTTCACAAAATCGACAAAGGTAATGACATTCATGACAATGGAATTCCTGATAACGAACATTTTGTTCTCTGTGATAAATTCAAACACTTTACTTTGTTTGACTATTTTGTGGAGCTAGATCCTAGCCAAGACCATCATAAAGCCCTATGTAAAGGAAGTCTGGGAGCCTTACAATTGGCACGGTTCAGCCACCCATAACCTAACAAAGGGTTATTCCTTGTTCTCTTTTAAATAGAAAACCCACTGTGCTCCAAGCCCCTGGTTATGTTGAAACAATGGTGATGTTGTATCCCTAGGAGGAAGATTTCTCTACAAAACAAACCACTCAACTATCCTTCCCTATTTAGGTTAATATTTTTGGGCTTCCAAGTAATTTTTGTGATTCTTGGTGCAAATTTTAGCTCCTATTAGGAGTTCCATCTATGACAAACTAATTAGGCATTCTAACCTAAAGGAGATTGCCTACATCCAAGTTGGGGGAAAAGTTTGGAGTCAAAATGTTCTCAAAATTTGAATGGCTATTGTTCTACGGATGGAACTTGGCAGCCAATGTGGCTTGTCCCAATCCACAGGAATCTTTCCACCACAAGAAAATAAACATTAATTGAACAATAGTCCTCTCAAAATAAGCCCCCATCATCGATGGCAAACAATGTTATGCAGTGAATGGCGTTGCCTACATGCATTCCAAAACACCATTACACCTTGCAGATTACTACAACATAAGCAAAGTGTTTGTCATTGGTGCATTCCTGATAGTCCCAACATTATATTATCTGCTCATAAGGCAACTACTATGCTAAATGTGGAATTTCGCACTTTCGTTGAGAACCCAAGAGGAAAATACAAAGGGTCGTGACCAAATTCCATTGGAAATCGCTACCATTAGAGGGTAATTCAGATTTATTGACGAGCTTATGTGTTGAGGGTCTATGTACAAGGCTACAAAATGTAGTCAAGGTCTGAGAAGGAAAACAAGTAGGAAAACTTGAGGATTTTCCTGCTATAAATAGGGCTAAGATTTTGAAAACCCTAGTCAAGGCCTTAATACCTAAATCTGGAAAATTTGGTATCAAGGTGGAAACATCCTTCAACAAAGTACATTTATTCACAAACCCTAGATTTGAAGTACACTCTTGTGGTTGGTCGGGGTTCCTTAACTAGGTTTTTAAGGGATTTGGAGGCCAACTGGATATCTTGGTCCTACAATTAATCAATACATTTAGTAAGATTTAAGTATTTGACATCCTTGAAGAGCGAAAATGAGAGAAAGGAGTTCACGAGACCTAGGCTTTTGGTATTTTTATGTGAGCACTTCAATACAGACTCTACACGCCATGGATGCTGAGAGTAAATCCTGCGGCCCCACTAGCAATGTCGTGGTGAGGAGGGGAAATAGTTCTATGGCTCCTAGAAATCTCCACAGTGCTCTCCATTTTTCCCCTTTAGTTATGGGCTCCCCTGCAGAATCAATTGAGTGAGTCGAAAAAATAGGAAATCGAACTGGGTATGGGAAACTAAGAACAACCCGAAAAAAGCATTTTTATATTTGTTACTATTTTATTTAATATTAAAATAATAAGCACGTAACTATGACTCAAAATAATTTTTTATCGTGTATAATATATAAAAGCTTAGATATATATAAAAGGTGTTAAGTAAAATTTGGTTTTTTTTTTTAAGAATTCAAATTTTTGAGGTTGTATTTTTTATATCCATTATTATTAAAGTAAAGGTTAATGTATATTTAATATTAAGATTTATATGTAAGGATTGAAATTTTGTTAGGAGGATGTATTAAGTTTGGAGTGACATACGATCTGTAAGCAAAAATAAAAGAAGTATAGACAATATCACATAGTAGTGTGAGCATCATGTTGGGATGAAGATATTTTTGACAAAACTTATTGTGTTTATTTGGGATCATATTCATTAATAGCTCCCCTGGGCGGTCTTATTAATACTTTTATCTATGGAATGGTATGTTTATATTTTTATCACAAGAAAAACTAGATAAATTGATGAGTGACATTGATTTTCATCATCTATAATTAATTAATATATCACAAAAAAGGCCCTTTGCATGTCCACCCACTTCTCTAATGCATAGAAAAACATAAAATGTTGACGATTGGTTGTCATAATATATCTAAAGGATCTAATATACATGTAAATATGCAAGTCGTTTTTAAAGACCTAACTATATGGAAGAGTCCATTTGCCTTCAAACCTAAGATTTTTATTGAAGAAAATGTTGATATGGAGGGCCATGACTATGAAGTACTTCCATTTGGTACAAGATATAATATCTACACTAGTGAAAAATTGGGTGTTAATTTAATTTAGTCTATGTTGGGATACATGCTTCACCATATCATAGGAAAAACTCCTAAGAAAATTAGGGTATAAGGGAGTGATCTCACACAAAGTCCAAGTTTTGTTAATTTCATGGTCTCTCATTTTAATGCCATTTCCATTCCTCAATTGCATACTTATATTAATACATGGCAACCACTAAACTAATGTGATAATGTATTTGGAATTTCCTTGCAAAGTGTTTTCCCCTTCTCCATAATGAAAGTAGATTTGTTTCTCCTGACTTAACCAAAAAACAAATATATAATTTCAATGAAAATATGATAATAACCAACCTGATTTTAATTTTTTCTCTTTATATGGTGTCACATGTGTAATTTGAATTGATATATTAAATTTATTGAAGTGCCTTTACTAATCTTAATGGGTAAAACTAGTGGACTAAAATTCCAATATAAACAAATATCATTCCATTTTGGAGCTTTTTATATTTAGAAGTCATTAATAAATGTTAGTGTTTGATATGCTTCTCGAAGAAAAGAACCTACTGGACTAAATGGAAAAGAAAAATGCATTGAGGTATAAAACAATTTCCATGCACACCATATAAATAAGCTACTTCAATAATATTTGTCTTCATGCCATTGATAAAATTTTACCTTATTAACTAATTGATATTGTGATTGTTAATTTATTTGATAAATTGGAATATATCAACCACTAATTATACAAGTTTTTTATTCCAATGTTTTTAATAACAAGTGCCAAAGGTTTAGTTAAGAGTTATTAGCAATAATTATTAGTTCAATTGGTAAATTCTCTTGCAAAGGAGTTCATAGAGCTCTCGATACAAAATCCTATTAATTCCCTTATGGTTATTAGTTGGTATTTTAGTTTCCAGTTACTATTTGCTGCATTTGAAGCCCAAGAAAGTGGGTGAATCTATGGGGATTGAAAATGTACCACCAAACTCTCTTCGAACTTTTAATACATTGGTGAGTAAGGGAAAGCATTTTGTAAGCAATCCACTTCTAGACAAACTGTAAGAAGACTCTCCCCATGGCCTGTCATGATGGAAGCTTCTGCATATATTAAAAAACAGCCTCTCAGTACTTATCCGGGATTTCAATAAACCAAGTACCATAGTTAAACAAATGTCAAATTATGAGAAAAAGGTGTCAAAGATGTCAAGTTGAGAGAAAAAGGTGTTAGGCTAACAAGAGAATAGTAGAATAGTGGGCATAAAAATGTGTGTCAGATTTCAAATGGAGAGGAGAAGTGGGCATAAAAATGTCTACCAGATTTCAAATGAGAGGAAAAGTGTAGACAAAAATGAGAAGTGAATTGATTCAAAAAAAGGATTATCAATTCCACTACAAGACAATTAAGATGTTGTCTTGGTGATTTTCAAAAACACAAGAACTCTCGTGCTGCAATTCAAAAGTTTATTGCACGTATCTATTGATCCTCTACATGATGCCAACAAAGATGCGTCATGAGGACACTAGGCCAACTCTCTTAGCGCAAGTTTGTGATTCTCCATCTAGAATAGGTACTTATTCGAATTAGCATGTGTCATGTCCCAAACACATGGTGCATGATCATGCCCACCACCTCCCAGAAGCTTTTTTCATTTTGGCCACTTCAATGGTTTAAATGAGACTCCAAGAACCCTATACAGGACAAACCACGTATTGAGTTTTGATGTGAGGGAATGAAGAAAATGGAGCAAGGAGATTGGTTGCGCTTAACAGTGCTTTCCCATCGAACTTCATAGGGAACATGTCTTTCATCATAAAAATACCATTTTAAAACACAAAGATATAAGAGATTTGAGAAAATATGGTGTCAAATAATTGATAGCACGTGTACCATTATTCTTCAATGTTTGTATGAATAAGTACCTCAAAAGGATTTAATAAAAGTAGTGTGGTCTGATTTGGTTTGTTTAAACTCTTTATTTAATAAAATGAATCAATATCGTGAGATTATATAGATTAAAATTCAATGTTTAAATTTAGGATTCTATTGAAGGCCCCAAAAATCAGGTCGACAACAAGGGGGATACCCACCCGGTTCGGACCTTGGTTGGCAGCTCCTTATCCATTTGGTATAGCGGGTCCGACTGGGGACATGGGACCAGTTTCCCAATTCAGTGTGTGTGTGTGAGAAAGATAGGTGTTTCTGTTTGGACTGGAATACTTCTATCTAATCTAATGCTATGCTATTGTATTATAATAAATAGAAAAACATTGAAATTTATGCTAACCCGGGGTGTGATCTTTCTTCTATGCGATCTAAAAATATTTCATACAATAATTGGTAATAAAGATCATTCAACTATCATAAGAAAAGAATTCGATAAAAATGAGCTACTTCGTATAAGAATTTAGACGAAACAGTTGTTAAAACTTATCGAATAAATGAGTTATTCATATACTAAACATAAACAAATAGTTATCACCGTACAAAAGTGACAAATGATAACTCAAAAATTCATGCTGTAACATATAAATAACTGAAAACTGAATATCGCTTTAACGCATAAGCAGAAATGGTTAAGAGATAAAAGTACCATTTATAACTAGTCCTACTCATGAGCTTCAAGCAATGATTGATTTATCTCTCTTTGATTCAACATCTATTAAGAGTACAGAAGTGCA
>APFE031112372.1:146037-177540 GCA_000404065.3 Pinus taeda | reverse complement strand
ATTTAATTTTCTTCATTATGAAACTTAGGTTTTTTTAGATTTTTCAAGGTATTTTCCTAAGTCCATGATGTTGTAAGTTTCATCTAAAAAAGAAAATGTAACACTAACTGATTTTTTGATTTTTTACTGAGGGTCCCCACTTATCTAGTATTAGCAATAATACTTAAGGAGGGGGGTTGTTGGTGGCCACAACAATTGGCGATTCACTTGGAAGAACCAGTTATCTCTCTGTTTCTATTGAACCTTTTCAGCTTCCAAAACAACAAACTTTTTAGAAAATTAAATTTTATTATGGAAAGATAAAGTACATTATGTTCTAACCTGTCAATGACATTTTGCTTAAGCTATTTTCAACTTTGATTATTTGCTACCTCAAGTTAGTCCTTGTGTTTACATCAGTCATTACTTGGTCTGTAAAGATAAAACAAAGTCTTCTTTGTAAACCAGTTTTTTAAGATATACTCATTTGTCGTAGGTAGAGCCTCTGCTGCCAGCAAGCATTCATAGCCTCGACATGGTTACCTTTTACCCAGCAATGATCCTTCATCCTACTTAAAGAAACCTACAACTCTCAAAGAAGAATCCATATCTACACTTATTGTTTTTTTTTTTCTTTTTATTCTTAAAGAACAATGTTTTGGTTTGGTGGCCAATTTATGACACAGTCATTCACTTGATTTATAACTTTGCTGAACAAGCTGGCTCGTGATGAGACCCCTTGCCTGTTGATTGTAACAATCATGAGTCATTGTTTGTTATGGTATGCAGTGTTCGGCAAAGTCAGCAGGTTAAATATTTGTGATTATGATAAGCCGGCTCGTGATGAGACCTCTCATTCTTCAAGATAAAGTGTATCCTTGGATTGTTCCTCTGAAAGTTGTGATTTCCTTAGCACGAAGGAAGTCATTGTCTTCTTTAGATAGCTCTGGAAGACAATGATAGAGTTTTTGGAAGTAATTGTTCTACAGAGAATCTTTATTTTGTTATTGATACCTTTCATTGCACTGATATAAAACAATTTCTTCACTAAAGGTTTATCTTCATCAAACTTTTATGAAGTTGAAACTAGTGTCATATCTAGGCTAGAGTCATTAACTGTATCTTTCAATAATAATGATGCAGGGCAAACCCGCATAAACCAGGATCTTTCTTCACTCATGCATATAAAAGCATGCACCTCAAATAATTGCCCAATTCCACTTCAACACACGACAATTTTCAACACATGTGTGGAAGCTTATAATTTCACATTCTTGGCAAATTCATATATTCTATCATTTACTGAAGAATTTTTTTTTTTGCACACAAATCACTGAAATAAGTAATTAAGAAATAAAATATTTACAAGAGAATTCATGGCTTATTCATGGCCTCTCATTCTTCATTCTCACTCCTTCTCTCTCACTCTCTTTGATCCTCTATGTCCTTGACGCTACATTATTTATAAAACTTGACATGACAAAAAAATCCTAAAATCACTCAACTAAAACTTTTAAGAGTCTACATGCAATGCACACATGGCAAAAGCATCTTGAGGCGTTTTCCCATCTTTTTCCCTGTTCTAAAATAGAAAAGCCTTCCTTATCCACATCTATTGCTTTTATGCCTAAAAACACTCCCTATTTTATTAAAAATAACAAAATATTTAAAATAATCACACCCCCCTTTTTATTCTATATTTACATATGAAGAGGGTGTTGATGCTCCTGCATCATACACCCAACCTTAAAATTAATCATGATCTCCTGATCATGTGTTCAGATTTGTGTATGCCTGGATCCCACACCTTGTGCTGCAAGTCATCATTTGCCGCTGCTTTTGTCTATTGTTCTTCTCCAGGTCTCCACACCTTATGTTGCATCGCTCCACTGGCTGCACTCTTGCAATCTTCTGTTGTCTTCTTTTTGCTGCTTCTCCTCTTTTGCTTCACTAGTGTTGATCTCTTCCAGGACTCCTTCATAATCCTCCGCATCATCATTTTAATTTCTTTGTCTAGCAGACTTTCTCCAGCTTCTTCAGTAAGACCTGTACTCACAAAAAAATTATTAGAATAAAAATCATAAGGCTTCAGTGCCTCTTCTGCTGCTATCACTGTTGTCTCAGCTGTCACTATGGATATTACTGTCACTGTCACCATAGATGTTGCTACCGCTGTCGCCATAGATGTTGCTACCTTACAAACTTCCTGTCCCTCTGCAACATGCTTTGGCTCATCATCTGCAATTTCATCTGCAAATTTTCCCTCTGGTTCACTGCACTAGACTCTTTCTTCTCCAATCTCCGTGTCATACTGTGGATTCTCCAACCAATATTCTAACAATGCAATCTCTCTGTAGCATCGCTGAAGCACCTCATCATCACCTGCATACATACATAAACTTTCAGTATCAACTGTTACTTCCTTTATCTGTGCTTCAGGCTGATTCACTTCTTCTGCATCTACAAGAACTTCCTCTTGTGTTGTAACAGTTTCACAAGATGGCACATCCTCCTAAACACCTGCAAACATACACAACTCATCAGTGTTAAAACTGCAAGACTTTTTAGTCCTCACTGCTTCCTTCAACAGTTTCCTTTGAACCAATCTGCATGTGGGATTTTCAAATTTCATCTCTGGCACAAGAATTCTAAGTCCCTTTCTCACCAAGGCAATCAGAATTTGCCTCAACCTCCTCTGCAATTGTTGCCAAATCACTTTCTTTCCCTTCAATGGAAAGATCCATTTTCCTTTCTGCTTTTCCTGCTCCTGCAACCGTTCTTCAAGTGCCTGTAACTGTGCCTTTATTTCTGCAATCTTTCTTTCTCGAACTCCTGTAGTCATCTCATATATGTGGCTTCTTTTTGAACCTCTGCTTTCTCCTTTATGGCTTTTAGTAGTCATCTCCTTCGCCATAAGTTGCTCCCCTACGAGTTGCATGAAGCCTCTGCCACAGCAAACTCTCTTGCTGCCACTTACCTCACCAATCCTTCCCTCCAGATCTGGTCTTTTGGTAATCATTGGTCCTCTACTGGAACCTTTTGAGCATATTCCATTGCTCTTGTAGGCGTCCCTCATCTGCAACTTTATTCAACCTTTGTTGAATCTTCAGGTTCTGCCACATTCACTTCTCCTTCTTCCCGCTGAGATTTCTTCACTATTCCTGTAAATCAATATTCATCAGTCCCAAAAATCATCACATGCAATTAACAAAAAAAACTTGAACCTTCAAAGAAAGATGTTCCCCCTCTGATACCACTTGATGCAGGGCAAACCCGCATAAACCAGGATCTTTCTTCACTCATGCATATAAAAGCATGCACCTCAAATAATTGCCCAATTCCAC
The DNA here is from genome assembly GCA_000404065.3 of Pinus taeda. NCBI lineage: Eukaryota > Viridiplantae > Streptophyta > Pinopsida > Pinales > Pinaceae > Pinus > Pinus taeda. Next base: position 174,217 of record APFE031112372.1, on the reverse strand, counting down.
TTCAACACACGACAATTTTCAACACATGTGCGGAAGCTTATAATTTCACATTCCTGGCAAATTCATATATTCTACCATTTACTGAAGAACTTTTTTTTTTTTGCACACAAATCACTGAAATAATTAATTAAGAAATAAAATATTTACAAGAGAATTCATGGCCTATTCATGGCCTCTCATTCTTCATTCTCACTCCTTCTCTCTCACTCTCTCTGATCCTCTATGTCCTTGAGGCTACATTATTTATAAAACTTAACATGATAAAAAAATCCTAAAATCACTCAACTAAAACTTCTAAGAGTCTACATGCAATGCACACATGGCAAAAGCATCTTGAGGCTTTTTCCCATCTTTTTCCCTGTTCTAAAATAGAAAAGCCTTCCTTATCCACATCTATTGCTTTTATGCCTAAAAACACTCCCTATTTTATTAAAAATAACAAAACATTTAAAATAATCACACCCCCCTTTTTATTCCATATTTACATATGAAGAGGGTCTTGATGCTCCTGCATCAAATAAAGATCAATTTTCCAAAAGATTTGCTATTTAAACAAGCGAAAAATCAAAATCTGAAAGAGAGTTGGTATCTTTTTCGTAAATGCCTAATGTAACCATTCACAACTTGTTTTATTCTGAAAAAGAGAAAAGCTATTACTCTACAAAATAGAAGACTAATCTTCTATGGAAAATATTTCTTAAGAATTTGTCCATTGACAGGAAAAGAGTCTCTTTTACCTGGTAAATCCTTTAACACAAATGTCGATGGACCTATGACTTCTACAATTTGAAAAGGACCAAGCCACATTCTTTGAAATTTTGTATGTTTACCCTTTTCTTCATGTGCTTTGTCCCATTTTAAAACTAAATCTCCTACCTGGAATTCTTTTCTGGTCATTATATTTGAATCAAAAGAGGATTTTACTAGTGCCTGATGATGAGCATGTGTTTTCTTAGCTTGTTCTCATTGTTCTTCTAATTTGATTATTTCCATTTTCCTTAAGTGTAATGAGGAAGTTGGTACTTCATCAATGTATTGAACTAGAGACAAAGAAGGAATTGCTAAATGAGTCAGAAGAACAACTTCTCTCCCATAAACTAAATTAAAGGGAGAAGTGCCGATGGAAGCTTTTTTCATTATTCGGTCTACCCATAAAGTGTAGATCAAGGATTTATTCCAATTTTTATGATTTTGGTCTACTGTTCTTTTGATAATCCTGATTAGCATTTTGTTTGTAGACTCGGCTAATCCGTTGCCTTGTGGATAATAATTGGCTGAATATTTAAGTTTGAATCCTCTTTTAAGTGCAAATTCAGTCATTGCATTTCCAGAAAAGTATGATGCATTATCGAACATTATAGCAGAAGGTAATCCAAACCTAGTGATTATAGATTGATCTATGAACTCAATGATATTTTTAGCATTAGTCGTCCTGAGTGGAACTGCTTCTACCCACTTAGTAAAATAATTTGCTGCTGTAAGGATATATCTATGCTACTTGGAAGAGTGAAGAACGATCTCACCTATTATGTCCAATCCCCACTGACTGAAAGGTTGGTCGATGTTAACTGGTTGTAGTGGTAAGGATGGCTTCTTCTATCTTCCAGCAGTAGTTTGGCAGACTTGACATTTCCTCACATAACTGTGCGATTCTTTAAATAACGTGGGCCAGTAATATCCTGCACACAAAATTTTATGTGCAGTAGTGTCTCCAGTGTAGTGTCCGCTCGCTGGCCTGTCGTGGAGTTCCTGCAAGACTTTATCAGGTTCAGATTTCTCAAGACATCTAAGAAGAACAAAATCGTAATTCATTCTAAAAAGAATATCATTTATGAGCTGATATTGTTTGGCTTTTAATCTTAGAGCTCTTTTCTTATTGTAATCGAGGTATGAAGGAGCATATCCATTCTTAAGGTAATAAATGGTATCAACATATAATGACTGCTCATCGTTTAGGCTTACCTCGCACACTTGTACCTCTACAGATGGGATTTCAGAAATTTGTGATGCTCCAGCTAGCATTTTACAAAAGCCTTGACCTCTTACAATGTTTGCTGGTTTAATTTCTATGTCATATTCTTGTAAGACAGTTACCCAATTGGCCCTCTTCTCACCCACATCCTTTTGTACAGGAAGATTCCTTACCGCTGGAAACTACACTATAATTTTGGTGTGGGTTTTGAGTAGAAAAGGTCTGAAGTATTTGATCCCTTTAAAAATATCATAATCTTGTTTCTCTACGTCTGAGCTTGCAAATTTGAACTAAAAAAAGCGATTGGTGCTTCCGCCTTTTCTTGATTGGTTTGAGTGAGTATCACAGCATATGACTTATCTGAGGCAAATGTGTATAAAATAAAAGGTTCTAAAAAATTCAGAGTTGCTAAAGGTGGAGCATTAATGATAGCCTGTTTGATCAGGTTAAATGCTTCATGTTCATCTTGGCACCATTTAAAAATAGAGTTATTTTTTATCATGGTTTGTAAAGGATATATAATTCGTGAAAAATCTGGAACAAATCTCTTCACAAAATTGATTTGACCAAGGAAGGATTGCATGGCTTTTTTTTTATGAGGTAGGGATATTTTAGAAATTTATTTGATTATGTCAGAGTTGATGTAAATACCATATTTTCACACTATGAATCCTAGAAGTTTTCCTTCACTTAATGCGAAAAAATATCTCTTTGGGTTAAGTGAAATTCCGTACCTTAAACATCGTTGGAAGGTTTGCTTTAAGTCTTTGAGATGGTCGCCTCATTTCTTGGAGTACATAGTTATATAATCCAAATAAATTACTACTGACTTATTGACTAAACCTTTAAATGCAATGTCCATGGCTCTCTGGAATGTGGCACCAACATTAATCAAACCAAATGGCATCTTGTGATATGCATATGTGCCCCATTTAGTTCTGAATGTGGTCTTCAATTGATCATCAGGATTTACCAGCACTTAATTGTATCCTAAAAATCCATCCAAGAAAGACATTAATTCTGAGCCTACCACTGCTTGCAATATCTACTCCATAGGTGGTAAGGGAAAGTTGTCCTTTTGACAGGCTTTGTTGAGATTGCAAAAGTCAATACAAATCCTAATATCTCTGTTTTTCTTTCTAACAGGTACCATATTGGAAACCCATTTAGAATGTCTGACGGGAAAAATTATCTTGGCTTTCAATAGCTTATTGAGTTCGGTTTTTATCTGATTTTCTAAGTTGGGATGAATCTTTCTCAATTTTTGTTGGACATGTTTTTCGTTATCGATCATCGGAATAGTATGTTGGATGATAGAGGTGTTGTATGTTTTAAGTTCATCGTAATTCCAAGCAAACATGTTTTTGTATTGTCTCAAAAGATGAATATATGCTAGCTTTTCTTCGGGGGCTAGGCCAAGGCCTAGATTTATGTTTTGGGGTTTGGCATCGGTTCTTAGGTTTACCAATTCGTATTTCAAGGTCAATCTTTGGAGCTTCGAATTGGTGGACCTTTTAAATCGATCTTTCAAATCGTACAGGTCTTCTAACTTGACCACTGATTTAGGTATAGCATTGTGAGTGTTATCTTGCTGTAATTTCTGATCATGTTGATCTTCGTTGATTATTTGGTTGGAGTAGGATCCTTCAGAAGTAAGGAAATTTACGATATCAGGATCGTTGTTGAATATTCTCCAATTTGTGATGTTGTCAGGAATAGAAGGTCTAAAGATTAATTCTATTGAGAATCTATCTGGACTAAAATCTTCTGAAGGAATGAGCTTAGAAGCTACGTTAGCTAAAAGGTCAGCGCTTGCATTCTGGAGTCTGGGAATTGATGAAATATTGAATGCTGTAAAATGCTTAGTCAGATCTTCAACTAAAGCTTGATAGTGTTTTAAATGACCTGATAGGCAATGTATAGTATTTCGTACTTGTCTGACTACAATTTTACAGTCTCCGAAGACTTGGAGATACTTTATGTTTAGCTTGATTACTTTGTACAACCCTTGAACTAAAGCTTCATATTCTATTGTATTGTTGGTACAATCAAATTCGAGCCTACATGTTAACATGATTTTGTCTCCTTCTGGACTAATTAGCACGCACCCTGTGCCTGCTCCTTCATTATGTTTAGAACCATCAAAAAATAATTTCCAAAACAAAGATTTATTTACAAGTTTATCTAAAAAATTGGTACATTGTGAACTATCTGTTTGAGAAAAATTTTCGATTTGGGACAAAATGGAATGTTCTAATATGGGGATGTATGAGCATTAAAATTGCCGAGAAAAGAATCTACTGAATAATTGCCAATTATGCTATTGTTATATGCTACTGGTTCATTTTCCCCTTCTGACTCCGTTACTATGTACTTTTGATGTAATTCTCATTCAACTTTTATTTGATTTGGCTTACCATTGTAAGGCAGCCACATATGCAACCAGGCAGTTGAGAAGTATCCACGCAATTTTTTTTGACCAATCCCTGCTAAGAATTAAGCCATAAAATTCAAGGATATCAGCCACTAAAATATCAATTACTTGACATACCTTCGGGTTGGATGACAGCCTTATGGTTACTTGATTTAGTTCGCCGATGACTTTGACTTGAGATCGATCCATCTGAACGATGTAAACAGTGGATTTCTGTGGTTGAACGTTTAATATCATGCATATGGACTTCGGTAGAATATTCGATGAAGCACCTGAATCCACCAAACAATTATGTACATTTTTGTTAAAATTTTCATAAGTAAAGAGAAAAGGGGGAGTATGAGATCTCGATCTACCTCAAATTAAAGCGATGTCATTTGGATCAATGTTGTCAGTCATATTACTTGGAGGTCTTCCCATGTTCTAAGAAGCTTGAGAAATTACAACGGCAGGCAAAGGTGCAACTGGCACAGCATGTAATTCTTTCATAATTATCTTTTGTTGATGCTTTAGCTTGCTCAATTCATACAGAGTGATATTTTCCCTAGTCTTTTTCATGTCTTCTATGATATTGTACTCCATTTCATCTGAAACGATCAGTGTTTTAGATGGAGTAGGTGAATCTATTTGGACTGGGCTAGTTTGAGTCGCTTTAGATGTCATTTTCTTTGTTACAGAGCTTGTGCTCTTTGGTTTTGGGGTAGTTTGGGGAGGATCAAGCTGATTTCTACTTCGTGTGTTAACTGGGAATACTTCTTGATCTTCCTCTTGTGGGAGGATGAAATCCCACATTCCTTGTAATTCTACTACTTCTTCATCATCAGTTTGCCCTTTAGTGGCAATTTCCTCTTCCTATTCCTTGGATTTAGCATTTGTTATAGCATTGGGTGGCTTTGAATCTATTGATGGGCTTCTTTTAAAAGCTCTGTAGTGCCTTTTTGAAGAAGTTTCTACTACTTGCTTTTTTATGTCGACTATTCATTAGACATGGTCTTAAGAACTTTTTGCAATCCCTCCAAATCGAATGGATCTTTTGCTTGTTTTTTCTTGGACTCTTCTTTGAAGGTGACCTTCTTAGACTTCCGATCTCTTAACGTGGATTTCTTCTCTAAGGCTGTTATACGTTTCTCTACTGCTATGGCTTCTTTCATGTTTTCAGTAAGGGTTGTTTTATTAGCCCTGTCCATGAAGATTGCTATGTTTGATGGTAATCTAGTGATATACCATTCACATCGCACTTCCTCACTGGGCTGGGAAGGAGTAGGAATTTTGTTTAGAATCCTTTTGAAACGTAGATTGAAATCTTTAATCGGTTCTCTAGATTCTACCCTAAGGTTGGATAGGTCGTTGATTAACATTGCTGTAGACCTGTCGTCACCAAAATTGGTTAAAAATTGGTCTTGGAAGATGTCCCTACTGGTAATAGATCCAGAGGGTAATGAAAAATACCACGATCTGGCTGTTCCTTGTAGGGTATAAGGAAACAGTCGAACAACAACATCTTCATTAGTAACCCCATTGAGGTTGATGGATAGCATAAAGTTGTTTATGTGCTCTTCTACTAGCATGTCTGCCTCAAGATTGAACTTGGGCAGCCATTTCTCAAGATGGGTCGGTATTTGACTCAAGGGTGAAGGCATTAAGACTGCCCCAAGATTGTTCCATGGAGACTGGGCCATTGCTGAACTGCTAACAGGGGGATTCGCAGAAAATGATCCCTGTGACTGAGAAGATGAGGTGATTATGATCACAGATGATTGAGGAGGAGTTGTAGGGATTCCACTAGGTGGATTGATAATGGTCTGGGGTGGTGGAGTAGATGGTTGACTTCGCAGTGGAGAAGTTGAGATGGAAGATGTTGATGAAAGAGTCTCATTGTCGGACCCTTTAGGTGACTTCCTCGCTCTTTTCCTTTTAGGAAGAGGTAGTTCGGTTGCCCGAATACTGAACTTTTTACTCTTAAGTCTGGTCAGGGGATGAGCAGGGTTATACTGTGAAGTCACGCTACCCTAAGATTTATCAAATATTTGAGGGCAAATGGAAAATCGCTGAAGTTTATGAATCAGAGATTCGACTTCAGGAGGTTCAATTACACATTGATCTGAAATGTCAGGATTTGTAGCACCGGATGATGCTCTAGCGACTTCTAACTCTTGATTTAAGTGTAATGGAGAAGTCAGAGGAGATGGTGAGGGCGAATTACTCTTAGAATGGTATTTTGATTTGGATTTACTTGCCATTCATAGTTCAGGCCCTCCTTCTAGCGGCAAATATGTTGAAGGCCCCGAAAATGAAATCAACAACAAGGGGGATGCCCGCCCGGTCTAGACCTTGGTTGGCAGCTCCTTATCCATTTGGTATAGTGGGTTCGACTAGGGACATGGGACCAGTTTCCTAATTCAGTGTGTGTGTGTGAGAAAGATAGGTGTTTCTGTTTGGACTGGAATACTTCTATCTAATCTAATGCTATGCTATTGTATTCTAATAAATAGTAAAACATTGAAATTTATGCTAACCCGGGGTCTGATCTTTCTTCTATGCGATCTAAAAAGATTTCATACAATAACTGGTAATAAAGATCATTCAGCTATCATAAAAAATGAATTTGATAAAAATGAGCTACTTCGTATAAGAAGTTAGACGAAACAGTTGTTAAAGCTTATTGCATAAATGAGCTATTCATATACTAAACATAAACAAATAGTTATCACCATACAAAAGTGCCAAATGATAACTCAGACATTCATGCTGTAACATATAAATAACTAAAAACTGAATATCGCTTTAACACATAAGCGAAAATGGTTAAGAGATAAAAGTACCATTTATAACTAGTCCTACGCATGAGCTTCAAGCAATGATTGATTTATCTCTCCTTGATTCAACATCTACTAAGAGTACAGAAGTGCAACATCAGTAGCAAATATCAAATGCAAATATCAGATAAACCCTATTCCATTCATTCACCAAAACCTCCTTTGAGGGTGCAAAAGTGCATGTTCTGAGGACAAGTTTTTGATAAATTTATGGACCCTTCTCTAAATGCATGAGAAGGGTTTAAATACTACTAACTAAATAACTTATTTACAGAAATTGAGGATTCGATTTAAATGACTGTCCTTTTTCTAAGAAAAACTATTCTAAAATTAAATCTACTAACTATTTCTAAATCTACTCCTTAATGTTGCAAGCATTCAGTATTTTTCTGAGTAGAGTCGACTGACTATCTTACGCCTCTCGTTGAGTTAAGCAAACAGAAACGGCAAGAGCTGGCATTCTCTTCTCAGTAAAATTGATGATATGCTTGAGAATCATCCAATGAATATGTAGCATTACCATGTATGCCTGGTAAAAATCCCATTTTAACTTGGTTAACCTTCGGACTGCTTCTGCTTTTCCTTCAGTCTTCTATTTCTAGTTTGCTTCTATCGCTGATTTCTTGCACTTTTCGGGGCTTGCAGGTGACTGAGCAACTAGGGACCTTCCTTTTCGAACAATTTTCTTAGTGATGTGCGATTAGCGCTAAGCGCTAATCGCGCATCTGAAACTGCCTTTGTTTCTTGATCTAGGCTTCCCTGATGCGTTTTTGCCTCTTGTGCCTTTTTCTCTCATTCCGTATAAAACCCAAAATTTGTAAAAATAGTATTTGTGTGAGCTCTTGACCCTGAGAATTAAACTGTTTGTTTCTGGTATCAGCGTCTTTCAGTATCCATTCAGCCATGACTATACATGAGAAATCTGTGATAGATGCCTCTGAAGAGTTCCGCAGCTCTTTTTCTTCGTTGAGTGGATTAAGTATGCCTTCTGAAATGTATATTGGAGCACTGCCTTCCCTCTTTGTTGTTTTCTGCATAATGCCCTGTATAATGCTTCGTCCTTCTTTCCTGCAGTTTACATTGAGGTAGAAGTAATGATAAAGGACTAATAACAGGAAAACTTTTAAATGCTGAAGATATACAAGACGTGCCACCTTACGTGAGTTATTTTTTCTAAAAACACAACACCCTACTTCATTAACAACTGGAAATAACCCATTAATTCACATTAAAATACATGACCAACTCTTGGCTAAAGAGTTATCTCGAACAATGAGCCAGAACCAACTGCGATGGATGGGTCCCACATTTTTGCTTTGCGATGTCGCAGATCGCAGTATCGCAATATTGCAATGTCGCAATATCATCGTGTTGTTTTTATCGCAGATCGCAGTATCGCAGTATTTTAGTATCGCAATATCGCAATATCGCAGATCATTATAATTCTTGTGATATTTGCGATGTGCGATATGTGATATCGCATATCGGCGATGTTTTAAAGTTTTTCAATGTGAGTGTTTGTCTTCAGTATATGCGATGCGATGAAGTTTCACGTTGTAATATCGCCTTTTATCATTTTAACTCTTTAGAAGGTGTACCCTATCATCCTTTGCGCGATGTCATATCCTTTAAGGAGTAAATTTAATTTTCTTCATTATGAAACTTAGGTTTTTTTTATTTTTGAAGGTATTTTCCTAAGTCCATGACGTTGTAAGAAAATGTAACATTAACTAATTTTTTTGAGGGTCCCCACTTATTTAGTATTATCAATAATACTTCATAAGGAGGGGGGTTGTTGGTGGCCACAACATATTCGAAGAAAACTTTGCTAAATTTAAGTTAGAATCAACTAAAATAAATGTTTAAAAATATTTTCTTCGTCCCATGGTCACTAGATTCATTGCACCCACCTAATTGCATACCCATGGATGATCATGTTAATTTTTATTGTTCAAGTTCATTATATTAGTGTAACTTGGTGGCCACAATTTATCCTAATTCAACATGGAACTTATTGTACTACACATCATATTGGCATCTTGAACATCCAATAATGAGAAACAAGGACAATATGAAATTATTGCAAATCCATGATTCCATGGACTATTCAAAGTCCATAACATAATATTAGTAGTAATTGCACCGAGAGGTGCAAAGGAATGTCGATAGGAAGAATCGAGAATGTGGAAGGCAATAATGAAGCTAAATATATGGACAATGAAATGCCATCGAAATTTGAGTTTCTATATATCTTCTAAAGAATGTAGTAGGAGGTTAAATTTAAGAAGAATTTTACACTAACATAAATCTCACAGAACAATAAATGTTTTTATTGAATATTTATCTTGGGTTTGTTCTCTCATTATCAATTCATGGAATGACCTTTTCATATTCAAAAATTGTTCATTTTTAAGTAATGAACCGGCCACCTATAAAATCATCAGTGGTACTCATATTGTTCCCATTAAGTCGGATGCTTCATTTTTGTTGAATTTACAATAAGTTTACATTTATTATCACTAATTAGCTAGAGGATTTGTGTATGCACTTTTATTTATTTTATGTCCTTTGTTTAATAGATGTTGTGGTTGATGCAATCTAGGCAATAGAATTGGATCCTTCTATGGCAAAGGCATACTATCCTAAGGGGTAAACATGTTGTTCTAAGTTTAGATTGTTGCATGCTTCTCTTTCAAGGTTTGGTGGTATGAAAATGCAGTCATTGATCCACTATCCACACATGTTTCTAGATGAAATAAGGGTTGATACAAATTTGTCAAAAAATTTCTTTATAATTTAATTTATCTTTTTACCTTATATTATTGTGTTCTTTTATCTTGAGCAATATCAATCAACTACGGTTGCATGTAAGGCAGGATATGTTCTTGATGCCAACAACCCAAACTTTAAGACTTGGATGATAAATGTGATGCATGTCTAGTTCGTAAATTGGCTCTAGGGTAACGAACTAATCATTAAAAGAGAGAGTCTTTCTTAGTTGTAGAAGAGTAATAATCTTTGATTACTCTTTTTTCTTTAGCATTTAATCTCCAAAGAATTATAACCATTGATTCTGGTAAAACAAACTTTAAAATCTCTTTTTCTGGAAGGATCTTCTAGTTGTTAATGTTCACAAGAAATTTCAAAAAGGAAAAAAAGCATCTTCAATGAATAAATTACCTCGAGTTTTGTGTGATTGTCAACCTTTTTTGCATCTTTTATGGTCTGAGGAAATTGCTCTGCCTCTGTTAGTTTTTAAAAAATAGTCCTAGAAAAAAACTATCTAAAATCCTGCATTTTTTTGTCTAGGGCACCTGAAGAAAAGCATCCAGGTCAACCACATGTCTAAAAATGTGGATATTTTTCCTATTGCATAATTCTCACTCTCGTAGGTAATTTTTTTTGTGTTCTTCTTGTTCGAGAATTGTGAGTCTTTCTACAGGTGAATACATTTCCTAGTGCATAATTCTTGCTCTTACAGGCAATATTGTTTGTGTTCTTCCTACTAGATTATTGTGAGTGTTTCCTTGTTGAGTTTCTTTGCCTTTCTAGTTTGTATTTTTCTCTGAAATTATTCACTTATAATCTTAAAAAATATAGTCTTCGTCTCCAGTTTTCATGAATATCTTCATGGGTCACTATTTAATAATAAACTTGTATAGACTCATTTTAACTTTAGATCTCTTAAGATGAAAAGATAAAATCTCTTAAGACTTGATCTCGGTTAAAATAGAACTATGCTAGTTATATTAAAAAAGTATTTTTAACTTTTGTTTTACAAAAAAAAATTGTTTATGGGATGGCCACATGGCAAGTCTATATGGGACCAAGTGGAAGTTTTGGTGAAAATAAGGGTTGATAGGATTTGGTCTTCCATCTTGGATTCCCTAGTGTACTAGAAATTGGAATAGAGGCCGTTTCGTGCTCTGCCCTTACATGTTTTTTGGTTTTTCTCATGTTCAAGAAATGCCTCTATTTTTAGAATGTTTTCTAGGATTGTGAATCTACTAATGTTTAAATTGTCAGCCATTTCTTAGAAATAGTTTCGTGGTTCTCCTCATCTCCATGATGCTTTGTTCTATTCAGGGATTTGGGTGATCATTTTACTTTGGACTTCTTGGATGGGGCCTCCATTGATGGTTCATGTGGATGTTGTGGTATTATCCATCTCTGCCCTAGTATGGAATATCATTTCTTTTGGAATGGTGGCAAAGGATGTAGCAATAGGGATGAGATAATGGCATTGTGGGTAATTCTCGAGAATGTTGTGGAATTCCATCGATTCTGTTAGGGTTGCTGGAGACTCTAAGGTGGTCATAGATTGGCTGCAAGGCAGAACTCCCTAGAGGTTCCTTCGCTTCACCATTGGATGTTCAATAGTAAGGCTCTTCATTCCTCCTTCTCTGATATATCCTTCACGCATGTGTACAAAGAGAAACACTTGGTCGTTGATCTTCTATCTAAGAGAGGGATCACTCTCTATCCTTTCTTAATGTTTTTGGAGCTTCAAATTGATAGAATTATACAGGAAGTTGGCTCCTTCTATTTTTGATCCTTTGTTTTGTTTCTTTTGGGGATGCCTTTGCTTCTTAGTGTGGTCTATCTTTTTCTCCTTTGTCTTGGCCTTTTTTGTCTTTTTCTCGTGCTACCAATGTTGGTTCTTAGTGATATCCTCTCCGCTTCTTTGGTCTGGTGTTGGTTTGATCCAATGATTTTCCTACTTGTCTTTGGTTTCTTCTGTCCATAAAGCCATATGTACTTCTTATTCGATTAATGAAGAATGAAAAAAAAAATCATCTAAAAAAAAAGAGAAAGTTATATTAAAAAAGTATGTAGAAGAAAACAATGACATCCATGAGATTCAACACTTCCTCTCTCTTTATTAGGAAGCAAAGTCTCAGAGATGAACTCACGTAATTTTTTTTTCTAGGAACCAATGGAATCCCTTACGATAGCATATTTAAGATCTCCCAAAAGGAATCCCTTACTATAGTAGCCAACATAATTGTTGCCCTTGTATTGATTTATTAGATAATGCTCTCCCAAATGTAGGATATGAGCAATTGAATTCCACATATAATAATAATAATATTGGTGAGCCTTAGCAATCGACTTCCACATATAATAATAATAATAATAATAATGGTGAACCTTTTCAACCAACTAAACTTAAATTCAGGTGAAAAATTCTAGTGTTTATATAGTGCTTTAAATTTTAATATTATATGACGGATATTGAAATATTTGATGTCGTTCTGTTGGGGGATATTAAATTAGAGAATCATTATTAGTTTGTACCTGTTAAACTCTTCCAATTTCTCAAATAGTTGTTATTTGAATTCAATGAGGCATAGTAATGGTGCATTTCAATCTGTGCACATAAAACATAGCTTTTGTCTTTGCATGACTCCTCTAAATCTATTGTTATTCTTATGGTTTGAACATGATCATTGTTTCCTATGTAGAAATGAACATTACCAAAAATCGAAAGAAGTAATTGCTACTGTGTTTTAAAATGGATTTTCTAAAGATACTACTAATGTTGTGTTTGAGAAACAGATTGTGTGTTTTTTCTACTAGAGGATGATTGGTTCTTTTTGTTTCCTATGTTGTCTATTTAGTGGGGTCCAGGATTCTACTCCAAAATAAATTCTTCAGTACCATGGGATGACTTCCTGACACTGTCAAAATGAATGCCATTGAAATTTATCAAATAAAAAGAACACAATTTGGTGCTTGGCTATCGTAGGTTATTGGTTCACAATCACCTTCGTCGACGACATCAGAAGAAGAGCAATTCAGCTAATGGGATTCTTTTTTATTTATGACAATATTGCATGTGCTTGTTATTCCATAAAACTACTGGCAACAACTATCAGGTGGGTTTCTTCTTCTTCTATTGCTTCACATTCTTATTTTAAAACATCAATCCAAATGTTACTACATTCATTATGCCAGCGGAAATATTCTCAACAAGGATTTGTTGAAAATGCATCGATATATTGATAGCCACAGGAGGAGTGGAGTCATAATCATAACTTTATTTGAACCCAAGGTTATTGACCTGAGGAATACTCTTTTATGCTTGAGAGTAAAAAATGTTGTCGATTTTCTTTGTACATTCCCGATCCTTGAGAAAATCCTCGGATGAGCTATCCTTGAGTACGAGGACGAGGAAATGTGAACGCATTGAATTGGAATGCACCCGCATGAAGAATGGAACCGAACTACACGAATTCAACTATGGGAAAATGGAGGGTGAATGTCCACCTTTGAGTTTTGGATCGCAAGGATGACAGCGAAAATAACATCCTCTTATTGGTCGGGGTGAACAATGTCTGCTCACCCCAAGCCCACAAAGAAAATGCCTTTCAGTGTAATTATGCACCACATTGTTATGATTCAAATAATTTTGGAGGAGTTTTCTAATAATAAAACTAGTCCCTTATGTTTTTTCATTGACTTTAAGAAAACCTTTGAGCTTAACTAAAATTATGTCATTGAGGAATGTATAAAAGAAGGGTCTACTTGTGATCCATAAACTGTTGTGGATATTCCACTTGATAGTTCCTTCCCCTACTTTGTGAGGAAATAGCTAAGAGATTACTGGCAGTAGGTAGCCAAATATGACAAGTAGTGAGGATAAATGCAAGATATAATGCAAGGATTAATGCAAAGCATTGTACTCACTGTATACATATCATCAAACATATTTCATCCCATTTAGGATACCTTGCATCGTGCCTGGTTGGTCATAAGATCATGTTGGTCACAACCTTGTAGCCTAAATAAACAAGTGGTATTGCTCTTCATCTTCTAAGCTATGTAATAAACAAGTGAAAGGGAGCAAGAAACATAGAGGAAACACATGGAATGACTTTCATTTCTTGCAACCATGAATGTCATTGAAGACAAAATGATATGACACTGATACGCAAACTTTTAAGCTACACTAAGAGGTGTATTTCAAAAGATGTGCTTTGTTTTCCATACCTATCCTCGAAAGAGTTATGCATCAGTTGGAGTCTTCATGCGCTCTTGATATTCTATCATACCTTGGGTTCCTTGGTCTGCTTATCTTTCTCCTCAGCTCCTTGAGAGTTATCTATCATGTTATTTTTCTTTACGGCCCCTGAGAGACATAATTGTGTAGTTTCACTGGGCAATGACTATTGCGGGATGATGCCCTAGGAGGACACATTTACAAAGTTTTAGCTGGATGAAAGGCACTACTATGGGATGAGGCCCTCAGAGGACACATCTACAGAATTTCAAGATGCAAGGTAGATTGGGTAGTCAAGGGACAAAACTACATAGTTTCTGGAGACATTGGGTTCCGGTTGAGGGAAGGACATTAGAGGAAACCACTGCGCAATTTTGAATGCTAAGGGAGGTTGGTATTTCTACACATTACACAGTTCCAATAGGAAAGGGAAAAGCTTGAGGGTTACATATGTGAAGTGCGCAATTTAGGAAAGTTGGATGAGGCTAGGTTGATAAGGAAACTCTGAAATTTGGCTAAGTGTGGGATCAATGAAGCTAATGTGAAAAATGATAAAACTTGACTATGATCACACACCTGAAAACCTAGCGATACAACATATACCATCCAGAACATATAAAAAATACTTCGCTTAATGCAACATCCTTTGTGGCAACTTACGACAAGTCCGACTCTGATGATAGAGTTCGGGAGGATAAAGGAAACACTTGTGTAAGAATGTGTGAAATGAGTGTGAAACATGTCTATGTGGTGAGAACAACCCATTCTCATAAATATTTCCCCTTGAAGTAAAACAAACCTCCCTTTGGATGACAGGCAATAACCCCCATGCCCGAAGATGACACATTATATGTAAAGATAAAAGCATGAATGACTCTTAAGATAAAAAAAAGGGGATCTTGAAATCATCAACTTACCAATAAGTGACTAAGGAATAATCGATCACAATATCCATAGTAGGCTCTGAAATTTAAGTGCAAGCCAAAATTTTGGTGGGTGTTGCAGCTGCTACAACAGAGCCTACACCTTCTTGCCAGCTTCTTTTTCAACTAGTGTCTTGAATTCTATGAACTTGGAGAATGTCTCATCCTTCTTCCACATGAAGAAGATCCAACGCTTTTGTGAGAATTCATCAATAAAAATGACAAAATGTTTGTGTCTAACACAATAGGTTATTGAGAATGTTCCATAAACATCATAGTGGATTGTTTCTAGGATTGCATGTGCTTTGTTGTCCCGAACATGGAATGTGGATTCTATGTACTTGGGCAACGTACATGCTTTGCATACATCCTACTCCTTAAGTGCTCCTTTAAGGAGTCCAATGGTTATTTGTTGTATAACATTCAAGGTACCATGATGCAAATGACGAAGTATTTTGTGCCAAAGTTCATCAACATCGCAACTTGCACATTCTCTGCCTTAGTGCTTAATGCAACATAGTCTTCCACATATAGCTTATACAGGTTCTTCACATGAACCCTAATCAACTTCACCTATCCCATGGCTATGTGTCTCAAGAATTCTTTTCCTTTATTGAATATCAGTTCACAAACATGGTAAACCAACTGGTGAATGCTAGTAGACAGACCCCTAATCCTTTACCCTTACCTTATTTACTACCGTCTCATATTGAAAATTTGAAGACAAGATATTTATTTTCTCCTATAAAATTGTCTTAAAATCCCCCTCCGTTTAGCAGTGCCAAATGCAACAATAGACAAGTTGTTTCTAATCGTATCAATAGATATGAAAGGGATAGAAGAGGAATTGGTTTTCGAGAAATCTTGCCAGTAAAAGTTGTCATGTTATTCTTAGTTGACTACCCCCACAAAACAAATAGCCCAACAAATTGTTGTCTTTATATAAGATAATGTGAATCGTAAGTAAAATAACAACCTCGGTATAGGCGCAAGACAATATTTGCCTGCAAGCTGGCAGAGTTAGGGTGCACTGTTAGAGTCAATTTTGCAGTTATTAGATAATATTGTCTTAAATTGATATGTTTGTGTCTTAATTGTTAATTGTATTAAATAGGTTTCATCTAAAGTGGCCATTAGATTAAATATAAAGTTTTTTCTTAAAATAATTTTGTCTCAAACTGTTTTTGTCTTAAACTATTTTTGTCTTAAATATAAAGTTTTGTCTTAAAATATTTTTGTCCCAAATTGTTTTTGTCTTAAAGTTTATATTTAAGAAAATTCAATTGATATTAAATTTTAATGTAAAATAACTAAAATAAAAGGTGATTTTTTAAGACAAAAGATTTCTTTTGTCTTAAAAGAATGTCTTAAAAGTGCCCTCGGTGTAGTAGTGTAATTATAAACTCATAGATAAAAAACAACATATATACATACAAATTCCACAATTAATCTTGATATGTCAACATATAGTCGCAACCGTTATTGAACACAATGTCATTCAATTCTTTCGATGGCTCTACTTTGTATGTTAGTGTTGGAATAAAGAATTACTGAGAGGGGGGTGAATCATTAACAGTGAGATTATTATTCATTTTCTAATATGCATATAGTACTCTTTTTTATAATATGTTACTTGTGAGAGAATTCATTCATAAAGGAAGTGAGCAACAAGGTTAAACATTCATGTTCATACAACTAATCACATGAGAAGCACACACATCTGACACAGTGTTTTCGAGTGGAAACCTGCAGGGAAAACATGACTAAATTATTGTTTTTTTATGATGTAAATTAAGAACCTATTTAATTATATTTTTTTGATTGTGAGTACCTAATCATAGGAGGAACCGACTCCCTTTGGTTAATACGAACCAACATGGAAATAGGCACCAACCTCTTCTAAATGCAGGCACAACCTTGCTCTTTCCACTTTTCTACTATTTCATATAATTTTGAAACTGAAAACAGAGGCATATACATTACAAGTAAAATACCAAGATGGTTTTTTGTAGTAACAACTTTTTCCCTTAGTCAACTATTTTTTAATTGAATTCCTCTGCTGTTATGCCACTTATATTTACTTTCTAGTCATAGGAGCAGATATTCAATGCTTTGACTTCTCTGGCACGAAATCTTTGCTTCACCCACTTCAGCTCATATTCCACTATTCTTCATACACCAGTCACTCTGTTGCACAATCTTCAAACCCTCACTGTTCTTCTCTTAGCAAAAACATTGCTCGTGCTACACCAACACTCTCTCATAGCACTCAATGCTTAGACCTCTATGTTTACCCTCACACAACACTCACTCTAAAGCACTTAAAAAATATGCTCTACACAAACTTGCATGATGGAAATCGATGGTTTTGATCCAATTATGCACACTACACAAAGATGTCTCGATTTCCTATGTCCATACTATCCAAGTGTACTTTAGAATGGATCCTTCTATTGTACTTTTGTCTACTAGTTGAAATTTGTCACAGAATTTAACACAGAGATGGGCTTTCAAGTTCTCCATTAAATCCCTTCATAAATCTCCATGTTGAAAATTTAATCTCATGTGGCCCGCACACTCCTCTGAGAGTCCCATCCATATTTATTGCTCCACGGAGCTTAACAATCATCATGGATGGCTACTCTAATCCTCATTTAACTCTACTAGGTATGCATGTGAAGCAGCGGATTTCTTTCTCCATTTCTCCAGTTTTTCTCTATTAAATGTTATCCTTATTTCCTTGTCTCAACGCCTTCTACATATTTAGCTAACTTAGAAAACCAAGTCCATCGATCTGCATTTAATATTTCAGTTGTCGACTCAACCATCGATTAACCTCACTATACTGCTTCATCAACACTTCAAGATATCATAAATAACGGAAGCAGAATGTTACAATATTACACTGCTCTGATATCCTTGGTCCCCTTCTCCTTTAGCTCATTTGCTAATTTCTTTCTCATTGGATCGAGACCTGTGTATGTTGTTTTAGTGTTATATGTAAGCCCTTGTGTATCATAACATGCACAAACAAAATGTTATGATACTACTCAGTCCATTATCCTTATCCTCCTTGTTCATCCCTTGGTCCCCTAAAGCTCCATATGACCATGTGTCCATAAATATCGAAGCCCCCCTATATCAAAAATTCTCAACAATATTTTACACAAGAGTTATGATATCCTATCCTATGATATTTCTCCCTCTGGTATGGTGATGTCACTTCCACATGTGGCAACTCTTAAGAGGTGACATGTGCCACACTGATTTGTCCCATTGTGTAAATGAAAAAGCTAAGACACGATGCCACATGTCCACTGTACGGTCAAGTCATGTTGAGCTCACTACACAGTTTATTTCCTCAGATCGAATGATAGGTCGCCATGTGTTCTATGGGAGGAAAGATAAAGAATATTGATCAACCTTGGTTTTGCATCAAATTATTTGTTAATTTGGCTCAGATTTCCTCGACGCTTTTAGCAATATGAGCACTGTTGGATATCATAACTTCTTAAAATAGTTGTGTTATGAAGTTTTCATATTTTGATATCTTGGCCTTTGATATCATCTAGTGTGACGCTCCAATCCAACCTACTCCCATGCTTTGATATTCTAGTCACTAGGGTTCCGATATCCAATCACGAGGTGCTCTGAAATTTGATATAGTCATCTTAAGACTTCAAGTCCCATGAGATTTGGCATACCATCACTTTTAATCCAGGAGTCCATTTTTAGAGTTGCATGCATTGTTGGAAATCTCTTTCATGGCACTATCCAATGAAGAGGGTTTGTTGTAGGTTTTGAGCCCCTATGATACCTCTAATATGGTTGCAAACTCTTCTACTCCTCTTTTTCTCCTAGACTCCCTTTCTTGTTCCTAGGATACTAAACTCCCAAAGAACATAGTCATGATTGTATGGCTACTCTAGTAATCCTACTACTATGGTGATTCTCTACATGAATCTTGCAACTACAATAGGATTCCATCTGGACCATAACTATAGTCATCATTTTCTATGAGAAGAATGAATTCTATTTTGGTTGACATTAATGCCAACACTCACATAACCACTATCCATCCAGACAACACCAGTTGTCCAAAAATATCCCCCTTTGGCATTGATGGAAACACCATAAGCTTCCCCTCATGCTAGACAGGGTCCTCTCCCATGCCTCAGTAATCTTCTCCCCCTTTGGCATCAATGGCAAGGAATACTTCTTGAATTCCCCCCTTGAACCATTGCAGCCTACTCTTTCATGGATCCCACACGTTGAGTAGCTACCACCACCTACCAAAATGAAGTCATTTGGAAGGAGGAGTCACAACACCAATCTGATGCTTGAGATATTCAAATGGTTCTCTTTCTAGTTGATTAGTAAATATATCTACAAGCTTCTCTTTAGTGGCCACATATTCAAGTCTAACAATATTGGTTGCAACTTGTTCCTTCAAGAAATGGAACTTGTAGGAATATGCTTGGTCTTTGAATGCATGACTTCATTTTTGGAGATGCTAATGGCCCTTTTATTTTCACACATAATTACAACAAGATCAGTCAAATGTACTTGAATATCTTTTAAATTTTTCTTCAGGGATAGAATTTGTGTGCAACAGGTAGCAATAGAAATATATTATTCTTCAATATTCGATAAATAAATGGAAGATTGTTTATTTCTCATTGACGATGCTATGAATTTTCCTATGGAGAAAGTTGCACCAGAAATGCTTTTCCTATCATCAAGATTGCCATCCTATTTAGAATCAGTGTAGGCCTTCAACTTGAATTCTTTTCTCTTACCATACCATATTCCATATTCTTCTATTCATTGAAGATATTTGAAAAATATTTTGACAACAACAACATGAATTCCACATGAGAAATCCTAAAATATGGACACACGACTCATTTCTTGCATGATGTTTGGTCTTCAGGCTATAAGATACATCTATACTCCTATCGTTGATCTGTATTCAATCTGATTTACCAATGGAGTGTCATCTTCCTTGCAGAACTTGTATCCTATAGTCACATGTGTGCTTATGGGCTTGAAATATTCCAACCCAAATTTCTTCAGACCTTCCTTGAGATATTTGGACTGGGATATAAACAATCCTGGTGGAGACTGAGTAATTTTCAAACCCATGAACAAGGATAACTCCTTCATTATGCACATTTCAAAATCTATCTGCATACATTTATCAAATTGATGCCCCAGTTGTTCCATGTCACTGCCAAATATTATATCATCCACATACATGGCTACAATTAGTATATGGTCGCCTTCAAACTTTACATATAAATTATTATCAATTGTACCTTTGTTAAATCCCGGTTGCTAAAGGTATTTATGCAGCCTTCTATGCCAAACTCTAGGAGCCTATTTCAGTCCATACAGAGCCTTATTTTATTTAGATAGAACCCTTCATTGAGTATAAATTCTTATGGCTGCTCAATGCAAACTTATTCTTCCAAATATCCATTGAGAAATGTAGACTTTACATCCATCTGATATACCTTGATGTTTTTATGGGAGGTGAGAGAAAGAAATATTCTCATATATTCCATTCATGCTACTGATGCAATGGCTTCATTGAACTCTAATCCTTCTATTTTGGCATACCCTTTGTAGACTAATCGAGATTTGTTCATGTTTACTTGACCTTGCTCATTCAACGTGTTTTTGAAAACCCATCTAGTTCCAATAGAATTTTTCTCTGTAGGTCTTGGCACAAGCTCCCAAGTGTCATTCTTTTTAAACTGGTCAAGTTCTTCATTCATATTTTTCATCCAGAACTTCTCTTCACCTGCTTCGCTTGAGATTCTTGGGTTAAATCCATGACAAAAAAGACATAATTGAATAACTTGTATTTCCAACAAGTTTTCTCCTAGTTAGGACACAATGTCTTTGATATCCAAGTATTTGAAGCTCAATATTTTATTTACGTATATACATGGATGATGTTTTTGGCCTTGGACTTGTGCCCGCTTCCTCACCTTCACTATCTGAAACTATTTCTTCTAGATCTGTAGACCTCATATCTAAAGTTTCTTCATCATCCAATTTCATATTGCTTTTGTAGGACCCATGTTGTGAAGCTATTTGGTTTATTACCAAATCAATTTATTCCTCAATATTCTTTGTCTTCTTTTTGTAACACTTATATCCATTACTTTAAGAAAAGTACTCGAGAAATACTCCTTCGTCAGTGCTAGAGTCAAAATTTCTAGGATTCTTATCATTCCTTTCGATGAAGCACTTTCTTCCAAACACCTTGAGGTGTTTAATAGATGTAGGTCTTCCTTTCCACAACTCATAGGAATTTTTATTACTATTAGTCTTGAGTTAAGTTTTTTTTTTCACATATACACTCTACCTATGCTATTTCACCCCAAAAGATGTGAGACACACATGCTTCATCCAACATTGCTTTAGCCATTTATTGGATTATTCCATTCTTCTTGTTCACTACTCTATTTCGTTTTGGATTTCTAGCGACTGAGTTTTTCCTCCTAATGTTGTGCTCTTCAGACAATTCCTCAAACTCCCTTGAGGTTTACTCTCCTCCATTTTCTGATCTTAAGCATTTTATCTTCAAGTCTTTCTCATTTTCTACTTGAGATTTAAATTTCTTGAACTGCTTGAATTCTTCCATCTTTTCTTTTAAGAACAAACTCTAAGTGGCATTGGTAAATTCAACAATGAGAAGCATAAAATACCTTTCTCCTTTTGGGTTTTTTCTCTAGTTGGGCCAAAAATATCTGCATGAATGATACATAATGGTCTAGATGTAGATAACTATTTTGACTTGAAATGAGTTCTACTCTACTTCCCAAACTAACATGACTTGTAAATTGAGTTATCGAGCCTTGAGAGTCTTGGTAATCATCTCACAGCTCATATCTTGCTAATTTTTATCATGTTGTAAAAATTCATATGCCCAAGTCTCTTGTGCCAACATCATGCTTCATTTAGTTTGGTTAAATAGAAGTTGACCCCAGAATCATCAAACACATATACATTATTGTGGGTTCTGATTGCTTTTCGCACCAACTCTCCATCCTTAATATTATGGATCTCATACTCTATGGATCGAAAGCTCACATTGTAGCCATTATCACACATTCATCTAACAATAAGAAGTTTGTGCATTAGATCATCCACAGACAACACATTTTGTGCTTTTAGTTTTTGATCCAGACTCAGTATGCGTTTACCCTTGATTCTTGCTGGAGCATTGTTTCCAAATCTGACATTGTTTCCTTTCTCCTTTTATTTTAGTGACATAAATTTTATTTTATCCCTAGTCATATGTTTGGAACAACCATTATCCACATACAATTTGTTTTATTTATTATTAGCTAAGAGATCGATTTCACACTGCATGCTCCTTTTAGTCTTTCATTTTCATATCCCCTTATACTTTTGGGTAGCTAGTCATCTAACATTTTGGAGCTTAAACAAGTATTCAAGCCTGCTTCTACATTTACTTGCTTTGTGCCCAAAATTATTACATTTTAATCATTATACTTGGCTTAACAAGGGAGAGAAAACATTTTGGTCTCTGAAAGAAGAGTCTTGAGATCTAAAATTTGGATACTTATTATATCTAGGATTTTCATCTCTTTCAACTTTTATCCTTCTACAATTAACATAGTTATGTCCAAAGATATGAAAATTATAACAATGACCATAAAATAAATAGGCATGCCTCTTTTTAAACATCTTATGACACTTTTCATGAAGGTACCTTCATTTTCTAGATGATTTATTCATTCCCCGTTGATGATATACTCTTAGCCCTACTGTTATTTTGTCTTCATTGATTCTCCCTTGATGCTTCTTCACATAACCCTATTGTTCTTCGAATCTTGTTGACTTGAAGTTTATTTTCTCCATAAATGTTTCCTATGTTTTTTAGTATCCCAGACATGTTTTCATTCCCGAATGCCTTTGACTATTTAGAATTTGATCTAATTTCGTTGTGTCTTCTACAAATATTTCATTTAAACCATTATTGGTCATTATTCCCTCAATATCATTTCTTAGAGAGACAACCTCCACTTCAAGACTCACTAGTTATCTTCACATTCCAATATCAAGTCTTGAAGAACCTATTATTTTCATTTAGCTTCTTCCACTTTAACTTTCAAAGATAGAATATCATCTTTGCATGTATTTTAGATCATTTCCTTCATTAACTTGAGAAGCTCCTATTTTAATTGCTTGTTCTCGTCTTCTAGTTTCTCATGGGTTCCTTATTTTTCTTCTAGTATAAGGAATAAACTATCTTTCCTCTTGATAGCTTCTTAAATTTTTTCATTCTGATAATCAAACTCCTCATTATCAAAGTTATACATACTTTCTTCATCATGTTGTATCCATTTCTTCAGTTTCTTATTCTTCTTCCTTTCTTTCTTTAACTCATCAATGGCAGTAATGAGCTCCCCTTCAAGGTCCACTACTCCTCCTTCTTCTTCTTCTTCTTCAGAGTCCATAATATGTTGTTTCTTTGAATATATTTCAAAATCCATAAGGAGATACTTATATCAGTCATTCTCTTAGGATTTTCACTACCTCACTCTATTGTGGTGCTATTCCCTCTCGAGTAGAAACCCTTTTTCTTATAGGTCTTTTATTTTGATCTTTCTGAGACTTGTTTCCAAATTTATGATCATATTCCTTTCCAGCCTTTTCTTTATAAGGGAATTTGGATGAAAAATTTCCAACTCTTCCATACTCAGAATATTTAGAGGGAAACTTCTCTTTATATTTTCCTAAGCAACACTTCAATTTTCTGGCTAATTGAGCCAACTCTTGATTAGATTCACAACTAGATTAGTCTTGATGATCGTTGTTCTCCTTGGCCTTTTTGGATAATTTGAATGTTTCTTCCTTAGATTCATACTTTTCTCTTCCAACTCTCATATCATAGGATGTGAGAGTACCATGCATCTTTTCCATGTTGAGATCCTCTAAATTAGCGATTTCTTCAATAGTTGGCAATTTAGCATTAAGTCTCATGGGTAGAGATCTTAATATTTTCTAAACAATCATCTATTCCTTGACCTCTTCACCAAGTACTCTAATCATATTACTTACATCATCAACTCTGAGGAAGTATCGTGCTATGCTTCATGTTCACTCATTCTTAAGCTATCAAACCTCATTCTGAAAGTTTAACATTTTTCCTGCTTAACTATGTCATATACTTCATGAGTCTGATTAAGCTTTACCCATACCTCCTTAACAAACTTAAGTTCCTAACTTTCACAAGATCTTATTGAATAACACCAAAGAGAATGGCATTCTTTGCTTTATAATAATTTCCATATAATTTTTTACTATCTGCATCAGGGGAGGAATTTCAGGGACATTGTACTCTACTAGAACTGGAGTTCAAACATCTACTCCTATGGACATATGATACACTTCCATTTAATCTTTCCAAAAGGCATAGTTGGTCCCATCAAACACTACTATTCTACTTGAGTAAGCCTTTTGACTCTCTTGGCTAGACATAATTCCTTATATATCTAACTTCAAGCAGTTAGATTGTTTTTGAAGGAACCCACTCTGATTTGGAATAAGGAATTACTGAGAGGGGCATGAATCAGCAATAGTGAGATTCTTATTCTTTTTATAATATGCTTGTATTCCTATTTTTATAATATATTATTTCTGAGAGAATTCATTCATAATGGAAGTGAGAAACAAGGTTAAACATTCATGTTCATACAACTAATCACATGACAAGCATACACATTTGACACAATGCTTTCATGTGGAATCGCAAAGGAAAAAACCACAAAATTGTTGTTTGTTTATGATGTAAATAAGCACCTACTTAATTACACATGTTTCTTTATGAGCACTCACTCATAGGAGGCACTGACCCCGTTTGGTTAGTAAGCACCATCTTTCCAAGAGGCACCAACCTCTTCTGAATGTTGGCACCAACCTTCTCTTTTTGTTGTTCTACTATTTCATATAATTTTCAAATTAAAAATAGAGGCTTACACATTACAAGTAAAATACATAGATGGTTGTTTACAAAAATGACTTCTACCTTAAGTCCATTATTGTCCCACCAACTCCCTTTAGTCTTATGCAACTTTTCTTTTCTTGTTGGTCACTAGAGCATATATTCAATGCTCTGGCTTTGCTCGCATGGGCTCTTCGTTGTTCCCACTTCAGCTGAGCTCACATTGTTCTTCACACATCAATCACTCTGCATCACACTCTTCAACTTTTCCCTCGTTGTTCTTCTCTCAGAAAAAAATCTACTCACGTTGCACCAAAACTCTCTTACAAATCTTATTTCTTAGACCTCTCTCTACCCGCATAGAGAACTCACTCCTTATCACTTCAACAATATGCTCTACAAAAACTCGATCGATGAAAATTGATGGTTGTGATACACTGATGCACAATGCAATAAGTTTTCTTTTTTTACTGTGTCCATATTGTCTAAGTGTAATTTGGGATGTCTCCTTTTGCGGTAGTTTCATGTACTCATTGAAATGTTCCATAGAATTAAAAACAAATATGGGCTTCCAAGTTCTCCATTGACTCCCTGCATAAATATCCATGATAGGAATTTAATCTCAAGCAGCCTGCACACTCCTCCGATATTTCCATCCTTATTTATTGCTCCAGAGAGATTTATAGTTGCCAATAATGTCTACTTTGATCCTCATTTAACTCTCCTAGATGTGCACACAAAGTAGCCGATTGGTTTCTCCATTCCTCATGTCCTACTCTATTAAATGGTGTCCTTGTTGCCTTATCTCAGACAACCAACTCTATCAATTTGAATTTAATGTTTCAACTACTGACTTAACCATCCATTAATCTCACTGTATTACTTCATTGCAACTTCAACATATCATAACTAAAACAGGAAAAATCTTACGATATTTCACTTCTCTGATATCATTGACCCCCTTTGCCTTTACCTCATTTGGCATTTTATTTCTCATTGGACCTAGACTAGTGACCATTGGTTGAGTGCTATATCAGATCCTCTTTGTATCGTAACATGCACAAAAAGAATGTTATGATATTACTCAGTCTGATATCCTTAGGTCCCTTGTTCAACCCTTGGTCCCTTAAGCTCCATATGACAATGTGTCCATAAATATTGAATCCCCCCTATATAGGAAATTCTCAACCATGTTTTTCATAGGAGTTATGATATCCTATCCTCTAATATTTCACCACCTGGTATGCTGAAATCATTTCCACATGTGCTGACTCCAAAGAGGTGACATGTGTTACGTTGATTTGTCCCATTAGACCACTGAAAATGCTAAGACAGGATGCCACATGTCCATTGTATGGTCATATCATTCCAACGTCAATAGACACTTTATTTTCTCATATCCAATGACATGCTGCCATGTGTCATACGGGGGGAGAGAAAAATTCGTTATCAACCTTGGTTTTGCATCAATCCTTGGTTAATTTGGCTCAGATGTCCTTAGCATTTATAGCAATATCGACCCTACCGAATATCATAACTTCTTAAAATACCTCTGATAAGACATCGTGATATTCTGATGACCTCCGATATTCTAATATCCCAGACTCTGATATCATCTAATCTAATGCTCTAATATAGTCTGCTCTAATGGTATGATATTATAGTCTCTGGGGTTCTCATATCGGGTACCGACATGCTCTAACCTCTTACATAGCATTATTAGGACTTCAAGTCCCTAAACTTTGGTAGACCATCAATTTTATTTTGGGAGTACATTTTTATACTTTCACATAGTTGGAAAGATCCTTAAGAGCACTTTCCAGTGAAGGGGATTTTATCTAGGCTTTAAGACCATCTTCTACCTCTATTATGGCTGCAAAATCTTATACCACTCTTTTTCTCCTACACTCTCTTTCTTGTCCCTCAAATCTAGAACTCCCAATAACCATAGTCATGATTTGATGATTTCCCCAATAAGCCTGCTATTATGATTATTCTCTACATGAGGCTTGCAGCTAGCATGGGATTCTATCTGGACCATCACTATAGTTATCATTTGTTGTGAAAATCATCTGTACTAGTCTGGTTGACATCAATGCCAACACTGACATAACCACTGGCCATCTAGACACCAGCAATTGCCTAACAGTTAGCACCATATTCAAAGATATTCAAGGATGGTTGTTTTAAAAGAAGTTAAATATACAAAAATGAAACCTCAAGCTGATATAAGGAAATATTAACAATTACTCATAAACTTTGAAATCACCACTTTGCTTCCTCGTCGTTCAGTTTTATGTGTTTAATGAGTTCCATCTTGCTTTCTTTTTTACTAGAAAATAATTGAAAATTAATATTTAATGATAAATTATTTTTTATATGTATAAAGTCAATCATGATTAGATACATTTGAAGCACATTGTTGTTGAGATGGCCCCTAGTGTGATGTAATTATGTCCATTTATTTGACCATCCCCTTATACACTTTTTTGGACATTCCTATTGGCATGCTTTTCATATCAGTGCATTGATCATGTGGGATTTTCATAATCTTCTCGAAAAAATTAATAAAATATTTTTATACTGATATATGAAAACTAAATATAACAAAATCAATATTATTGAATTAATGATTTGTAGTAATATATAGATATAATTCTAGAAAACTATTTTAAACAATTAGGATTATTACCTTTGGAATGATTCTTTTTTTTTTGTTGTATATTTTTGTTATTGTAATTCAGAAATGTCTCATTGAGCATTTCTCCAGAAATACTTCCTATCATTTAGATATAATTTGATTATTGGAATCAATGGATTGATTTTTGTATTATAAGTTGAAAGGATGCATATACGTCCATTCCACTAGATCCCTCATAGTTTTGTAAAAAAAAATTACCCCTTTTATTCACATCTGACACCACTCTAGATGAGCTAAGGACCAATTAATAGTCATTTACATGTTCTATAGTTTTTCTTTTCTTAGAAGGACATTGATATTTTCCTTTGTTATTGCTACCTATAGAATATTAAACATATATGAATTA
>APFE031112372.1:110163-143507 GCA_000404065.3 Pinus taeda | reverse complement strand
TTTTATTCATGACAACTTCAATAAAAATGTATCCAAATTTACAAGAACTTGGTTCAGAATCAAATGCAAATGCAAAAAATATTACTCCATATTATTTTCAAACTCATATGAAGCTCTTGTCAGGATAAAGATAACACAAACAATTGGTAGATGAAAATGGACAGCCTCTTAACCCTTCTAATTGGAACATCGCATCTTCCAGCCACAGTCTTGGATCAATGATGGAAATAATTACTTTCTATATGTAATTTCAACAAACCAATTGCCTTGATGTGCTTACTGATATCACTAATATTGTGCCAATGACATTCAATATTTTTTGAAATTAGGATTCTTTTGACGATGAGCAACCCACCTACCATTTTTTAGTCCACCCCACTACAATGTCAACTTGAGAGAAGGTTGCATTAAGAGAAATAATTATAGAGGAGACATACAAAGAACGGTTCAATAAACAACCTATTCAATTCCCACTGTGTCGTGATTCACCAATTAGGAACGAATACAACAATAATAGTTCTTCATCACAAGTTGGAAATGTAGGAGGCATTCAAATGAATATTGCTATGGATGATTATTTATGGGATACAAATACTATTGAGGAATTTCTGTTAGCTGCATTCTAGAATCATTATCTAGGGGATGATGCTTATATCACTGATACTTTATTCAAAAGCCTGAAATTTTCTTCCACCACCCCTCTCTTTGGACCTGGCGTTAAGTCAAAGTCTACTTAGTTGGGGACAACGATGTTCAAAGAAAATGTTGGCATGTTGAATTTGTATTTCTCAGCAATATTGAAGTAATTGAGTTGATGCATGATCGATCAAGTGCCCCGTATTTTATTACACAATCAAATTTAAAATTGGTTGATCTTATGAATGTTAAATATTCACAGTCTAGAATTATATTCCACACCAACTACAGGATATTGAAAGATAAGGTTCTTCTGAGAGATAATGTCTTGTTGGGTAGGCGCGAAGAGGCAAATCAGTTGTTGAAAATTTTGGGTCTTCAGTACATAACATATCATGGATGTCTAAATTATTGTATTCTAGATAGAGGAGAATATGCAGACAAAGATATATGTATTAAATGTGGCAAGTCTGGTTCATACACCCATGCATAAACAAAGGATAATGACTGTACACAGTAATTAATTTTCTAATTATTTTTTGGATAATGTATTATACCTCAACAGTGGAATGCTATCTTACTTCCATGGTGCCATCAAGAGATAGTTGTTATTGCTTGTATGTTTGAGAAGGAGATGCTGACGAGTTTCATAAACTTACAGGTTCATCTTGTAATTCACTTAGTAAACGAGGTTAAAGTAGTTGGGGTCATTTCCTGCCATTGGATTCTCTTCTTAGAGAGGTACATGAAGAAATTGAAAGGCTTTTACTGACAAGGAGAAAAAATTGAGGCATCTATGGTAGAGGGCTATATATCATCTGAGTCTTTCTATTATGCCAGTGAGTACGTCAACCAAATCGATAACACAACATGTTCAATGATTTGGGATGACAAAAAAAGAGAACGGGATCTTCCCGAAATGAATGGAAAGAGGCACATGATAATGAGGAAATGCAAGCTGATCATTTGTCAAATTACTACACAGTAACTATTCACACCAAAGTTCATATTAATGCATATTTTGATCTCATATATCTTAAATATATATATGCTACTTTGATTTCATCATCAACGAATTCAGAAAATGAAGCCATCAATAAATTCATTCTTTATAATATGAAGTGACACAACCATGGGCCACATCGTACAAAGTTAAGAGGAGGAAATGGGACAATGAAAAGAAATAATTCAAATGGTTGAATGCTAGAAGCATGTCTTATCTTGATTATTTAAAAGAAAATATGCTAATGAAATTCCCTAATAGTTTGGTTTTTGATTAAGTCAAAGGGAAATATGGTGCATCTATTTATTACCCACATGCTGAAGAGGATGTGGTAAACATGGGGATTGGGTGCAGCAACTCGGTAATTATATTCTCTTTTTGTACTGTATGAATTTCATACTGCAGCTCTAAATTGTGACATCTATAAATATTTTTTTTTTTTAATTATGTTCTGGTTATTAGACATATGAAAATGTGATTTTTCACTTTTTATAGGTTCATTTATTCCCATCTGTGTGGACATATCAACATAATTTTCACATGCAAGATGATGATTATGGATGCATGACATAAGACTCTAGAGTTGAAGTCGAATTCGACCAATCTAGTTGATGAGCCCTAGATTTGCAACAAGAATGCTTCAACTCCCAAGGCTACCAACTTTAATTATCAACCCATGGTTCGTACAAACTGTATGTCGAACATACAATGTGTCATTCTTTTTTTGATTTGATTTAATGGAGTGAATTTCTAAACTAATTGCAAAAATGGAATTGTTACTCTATTTGCAAGAAATGAAAATGTTAATCGACTTGTAAATGTTAACTAATCAAGTAATTAAAGGAAAAAGGTTAATATACTTGCGGAAATAAGGTTATTTTATCTTGCATAATTCATCAAGAGACCAATCATAATTATATTTACCATCTATCTAGTTCACACTTTCTTTTAAATAAGTAACCTACTTACATCATACTTTTCATAAAGAAACTAAGTTGACTCTGTTTTTGCAATGAATAAAAGGAACGGTTGGAGTGGATTAGAAGATTTTCCTGACCATAAAATCATATTCGGGGGTCATTATTCATATATACTAATTCATAGTTGAAATGGGGATCTAAACTGATGAAGGAAAGTGGTGTTACAAGTTAGCTACGGGGAGGGAGAAGTTTGCTACAAGAGTACATAATTCACTAAATGACCAAGTAAATAAAACGAAAATGGGATTGGACGAATTTTGTTATTAATTAGAACATATTAGGTTCCAATTACAAGTAGAATCACTCCAAAATACCATTGTTAACACATGCTAAAAAATAGCATAAAATTACTAGTCTAAAATCTGGAAATTTGAGAACTAGTGATCTAGTTAACCTATCAAATGCCTAACCTAATCAAGTGAAAATGCAATGGGGAAAATATTTTTATTGAATTTAATTTTTTTATTATATAATGCATTTGGAATAAAATCAAATGAATCCCTTTAAAGTTTTCTAAAAAATAGCATAAAATTACTACTATTTTCTACAAGGGACTTCCAAAAATTCTAGATTTGTGAATAAGTAAACTAGTCCAACTAGCTCAATGATGTCTACGACTTTCCAAACCTATTCCAAGGATCATATCAATCTAGTTATCTACTCTGTAAATAACCAGAAAAATAACTCACGTCAACCGTTTAACCCAATCCCACACCAAAAATTGTCAATACTAGATGCAGAAATAGGAAAAAGAAGAACAAGAGATGCATGTGAATACGAAGTGGAAAGAAGAAAATTAAATTATAAAAAAAGGCTATGAGGCTCCTAGGATGGACAAGACCAAGGAAACTCGGAGTCCTATGAATGATATTGGGCTTTATAATCTAAAAATGGTGCCAATTATCATTATTTGAAATCGAATTACACCCTACTAGAAATGAGATTGAAGCTGCAAAAATACACGTTTTCACCACATGAAGACTAAGAAAAACCATTCCTAGAGGAAAATTCAATTGGTACTTATAAAAAATGATGAGGAAGCATTATATGTGAAAGGAGGAAGTTTTCCCCTCCAAAATCCCTTAAAGAGTTGACCTTGTTCCCAACACTAGGAATCTGCATTAAATGACAAGGAACACATTCCTAGATTTTATCAATCATTAGAGCTCCAAAATTTTTGAAATAATTCCATGATATCCTATTGATTTATTATCCAATATTTATCCTCTTGTTGTAGGGAGAAATTCCCTATATTATCTCCTCATCTAAATCGTCATAATTTGCCCAATATTCTTACAATATTCTTCAAAAATAAATAACATTAGGCACAAATCTACAATTATCCATAAACCTTCCTAATTAACATATTAAATTTAAAAGTAGGAAATCCAATGCAAAAACAAAGGTTTAATGTGTTTAAGGATGGTCATATGGGCCTTAATTTATGTCTATTTTGGTGGCCATTCATACCCCCTGCTAAAAGTGTTGCTCACCCTTTGAGAAAATTACTAAACTAATTGTGCTTCATTAATGGCCTCGGTTTCCTTCCTGATATGTCTTGTAGTTGTCCAACACTTTCCTGTAGCAACTTCCTACTTTCCTGTAACAACTTTCTTCTTTCCTGTAACAGCTTTCTACCTTCCCGTATTAGGGCATATTCTTACTTTATTTGTTTGGTCATGGCTTCCCTAGTTCTTGGCTTCTTCTGAGAGGCTTGGGGATCCTTTATTTTGGATAGGAGGGAGGTTATCTCTTCAGTTTGTCTCTTATTCTCATTTTATCCTTTGTTCTGATTTTTAGGTACTTTTTCTTATCTTTCAACCTTCTTTTTTTATTTTTCACCCTCTTCTCCTTCTAAAAATCCATCCCTAACCATCTCTTCTAGTCCATAAAAGCTTCTCCATCCATGTAAACAAAATCTTTCCATGTAATCTCAAGGTTTGTGCAAGGGAACCCTACTACCAATTATCAATTTTAGAGCACTTAGGATTTTAACTTATGGAAAGAGGAGGAGGAGTGCTTCATGTTGATGAGTGAGGTATTCCAATTTCCAAATAAGCTTATTATGCTATCATAATTCTCATACTCACAGGAAAACTACACAATTCAAATTTTTATGGTTTTGCTATAGGATGTTTAATGGAGGAATTCTGCCAAAATTCACAAACGTTTTGTTTGCAAGAGGTCATAGATCAAGTACTTACCCCTTCCTTGAATACTCCTTAAATGTTATATGGTTTTGTGGAAAATAATGCCAAGATAGGGCCCATTTTTTCCCCTTGGGACAATCTTGTAGTATGCAAACTATCTCTTGTAGCACCTACAATGTCTCCTATACCAGCCATGTTTCTCTTGTAGCAGCCATATTTTCTCCTATAGCATGGCAGTTTGTGCTTTGAGCTAATTATCTAGGGTATTTCTAATGGTTTGCCTTCTCATGGATCTCAAAATTTACTTCCCCTTTAACTAAAACCTCCCTATATTTCTCCTAACGCTCCATCTTGGGGCTGCCTGGGTGTATTTTTAAATTTTTCCTTAGATCAATCTCAGTGGTAGAAATAGTATTAACTTCCTTTTTATCAGTGAGGGAGAAGGATGCTAGAATTTATATCAAAAAAATATTTTTTCTCTGCTCCTATATTACCTTTAGACAGTAATTTCCAACAAGAGCTACTATATGTGCATGAGGGTTTGAAGACAATTTCAAGGCACTTTGGCCCTCATTCACCCTTCAATTCCTCCTATAGATTCTTCTTGTCCCTCCTATAGCAGTTCAGACCTTCCTGTAGCTTCCTCCTATAACACCTGCAAATAGATTTTGAAACACCTCTGTGGCACCCCAAACAGTCTAATAACAGTATATCATCCTTCCTCCAACTATATTTTAGAAATGAGCAATCGTGGAAATGAAGTCGAGCCTATTACATAATATTCCCTTTGTGGTAAGGGTTCAAAGCACTTTGAACTATTGCCCCCACTCCTTGCAATCATTACCCTTCTTAATTTGGATTTTCCATGTTACATGAGTGAGGAAGTTAGATGCACTTAACTAGTTGAGGGTGGTCGAGACTATTGACTCCTCTTAGCTTATAAAACCTCCTCCCTTAAGCATTGACAATAAATTTCTAAACATAACATGCTCAAGAGAAGTGGTGAAGAATATTACATATCTGTACCTATTGATGGATCAAGTGGCTGGAGATATTCCATGTGGTTGTTGGGCCATATACATCATGATATCCTAGTGCATGTCTTTAGAACTTTATTATACCTTGAATGATAGATTTTCGTGTTTTTAGGTGCCTCTCTAATTTCTAGGGAACGGATGGTGGTGGAAAGCCTTCACAAGGATGATGTGTCCCTTCCTAACTACACACATGACTTCATCATGCTTCTGTTGGTGGGAAAAAAAAATCTCAGAGATTTCTTTTGTGGCTACATAGGTTGCTACATGAGGAGTTTTCTTCTTGTAGAAGCCTTTTAATCTTTCTTTGGAGTATTTATATTTCATGATGATGTTGAGGGTAAGGATAAAAATCCATGAGGAGAAGGTTGGAGTTAACTAGAGGGAGTATATTATACATTGGAAAAATATAAAACAATGGCTTTTGTGTTTTTTTCTCTGTCCTTTTTTTGAAGGTAGGACAGAGTGGAAATTTTGAGAAAGTCCTGGTCAAATGGAAGGACAGGTGATGGATGGGTGATGAGTGAATAATTTGAGGACATTTTTCAACGTTCCCTAAATAATGCATGACCTGTTTACCTCTTTTTTTGAATTGGATCTGCCTCTTATAGCAAATTTGGTCCCTCCTGTAACATTTCATGATAGCCTCTTGTAGTAGAACTATTTTATCCATATATTTCAAACACTAGAATAGATTGACCTGAAATATTATGTGAATGTCTCCATCATCCTTATGCACCTCCCCATAAGATCATGGCTAATGGATGCATGAATCTGAAGAGAATTTATAAATGGTTGTAGGTGATGGAGGACAATTTCTCGAAAAGTCTGCATTGAATTTTTTGGAAATTTCTTCAGCATGTTGCCATCATCCATATGCATATCCCCATGAAACATCTTGGAAAATGGATGCATGAATTTCAATATATGATAAAATGAATTTTATTCTCTATATATTTTGGTCTCTTGTAGCAAAATAGAGCCCTCATGTAGCATTTTAGGATAGTGAGGAAAATTAATGGGAAAAGCTTGGGAATGATTCGTGGATGGTGAAAATAGACGAGGGTGATGGATTGACATGGCCTTGGTCTTGTTGGAGCATCTAGGAAAAGGAGGAGAAATCTCAAGTTTGACTTCCTTGGACTATATGTTTCATCAATTTTTTCTTTTTGGTGCTAAAGTGTTGTTGTTGCTTAGAAAGGTTGGAGATGTTGAAAAATATGTAACTAGGCTAGGTCTTCATTATTAGGAAATTTATTCTTGTAAATGTAAAATTAAAAATGATGTATTATTATTGTTGAAGAATGGGTTTCATGCTCACGCTATTTTATTTTATAGGTCAAGCACCCATTGAGTGCTTCTATGGTTTTTCTTAGGTATAAAGTCATTTCCATATATGGAAGACCATATGTGCACATTGTATATCCTAACTATTTTTTTTTTTTTTGAAAATTTCAAAATACCACCAAGGTCAAGTCGGCCTACATGAAGAGCCACATCCTCCCTTGAGGAATCCTATATATAATAGGAGCTCATCCTCCATTGGGCTCATTCATTCACTCATCTCTTATGTGAAGAATGAAGAAGAATGAAGTTGAATAAGGAAGTTCGAAGAAGAGAAAGACAAAGAAGTCAAAGTGATGGCATCTCTCTCCATTCATCTAGAAGTGTGAATTTAGGGTTTCTCTGATGGAAAAGTCTAATGTTAAATTTTGGAAGCAAGAGAGAAAGGAAGGCAAGTGGGGGTCTCTTAGGTAATTTTACTAGCCCTAGGAATCAATTCAAGGAAGGTGAGGTCAAGGAGAAGGAAGTTAGAGGGATATCTAAGTCACTTAGAGAAGCATCAGCAATTACCGGGGAGCAGAATTTTGTGTCTACTAGAAGGTTGAAGATATTTCAGCAGGAGGACAAGGAAGACTTGATATTGGAGGGTATTTATCTCAGTCTAGGTCATGGCATTTTCAAGTTGAAATATATGAAATATAAGAAGGCATTTTACGGGTTTTCCCCTCAAGAGGAGGGGTTTCTTCCCTAGCTTCCAACCTATATACTGTATCATTGTTCTTACTTTTTTTGGTAGTTTTTTGATGTATTGCACATTGGAATAAGAGATATCAAAGATAATAAGTAAAAGGTAACACAAAAAATTATCAAGTTAAGAGAATTAACATATACATTTCCCTATTGAATTCTCAACATGGTTTCATAGCTTTGATTCTATAAGGGCAACATGAAGATCTCGTCTATAATGAAGAATGTCATCAAGAAGATTGCAAACCATCTCAAGAAAGGTACAAAATAAGTATGGAGTCTCATATTCTCTTCAACGAAATCACTCAAAGAAAGGGATGAAGGACTCTTCTCGTCTCTCTCTAGGACATTCCAGGATGAAGACATTTGGGTGATTGATAGTGGCCCATCAAGGCACATGAATGGTCACTCCCACCAATTGAACACCTTGTAAAAATTAAAGTCCACATACTCTGTGGAACTTGGAGACAAAAAAATATATCAAGTGAAAGGCATTTGATCAAAATCCATAAGGCACGAATAAGGAATCGACATCCACCTCAACAACATTTTGTTTGTTCTAGGTTTGCACAAAAATCTACTCTCTATTTCAACCTTAAAAGATAAGGGAGATAATGTAGCCTTCATTTATGGTAAAATTTTTGTATGGACAAAGGGATCAAGCATAGAACAAGAAAAAGTGATTGGTATCCAAGAAAGAAGGCTCTATATGTTAATATCTCCCGTAAACCATGCCCTAGTTCACACTGAGATTAGTCCATGTGAAATTTGGCACCGAAGTTTTGGTCATCTACATTTAAAAATAATTCTAACTTTGAATTCCATAGTAGATGGAATATCAAATCTGAAGGAGGATGATGAAGGTGTCTGTAAAGGATGTGCATTGGGAAATAATACCAAGATACCATTTGGAAGCAGTGCTTCATGGTTGAAAGAAATATTGGATCTCATTCACATTCATGTGTGTGACCATATTACTCCAAAAATCACTTGGAGGACATATTTATTATGTCACATTCATAGATTATCACTCAAGAAATATGTGGGTTTAGTTAATGGAAACCAAGGATGAAGGGTTTACTTGATGCAGAAGGTCATGGGCTAGCTCAAGGATCATTTAGAGAAAGTGAAATATGCAAGAGATATTATGGGTATGCTGCATACATGTCAAAATTAGTAGAAGAAGAACCATCCATCTTTGAAGAGGTTTTAGAACATTAAGAATGGAAGGATGCCATGAACGAAGAATATCAATATATTATGAAGAATGGATTCAAGGAGATTGTACCTAGGCTTGAAGATAAATCTATTATTACTTCCAAATGGATCTATAAGATCAAGCATGCAATTCATGGAATTATAGATAAGTATAAAGCAATATTTGTGGCTAGAGGGTTCTAACAACTTGAAGGCATCAACTATGAAGACAAATTTTCTCCAATAGCAAGATATACAATGATTTGATCATTAGTCTCATTGGTAGCATCGATGGAATGGAACATCCATCAAATGGATATCAAGACTGTGTTTCTGAATGGCACTATAGATGAAGGAGTCTATATAGAAAAACCGTTGGGATTTGAAGTCAAAGATAGGAAGGCATATGTTTGCAGATTAAATAAGGCATTATATGCCCTCAAGCAAGAACTGAGGCCATGGTATGCTAGGATGGATGCATACTTACAGATATTAGGCTTCACAAAAATTTATACTGACTCAAACCTCTATATTAAAGTTTTAAACAATGAACTTGTAATTGTTCTTCTGTATGTAGATGATCTTCTCTTGATAGGTGTAGAAGGTCGAGTTGATAAATGTAAGAAGAAATTGGCAGAAGAGTTTGACATGAAGGATCTTGGGCTAATGCATTACTCAATGGAATTAGAATTATGTCAGTAACCTAATGAAGTCTATTTAGGTCAAAGAAAGTATGTGATCAAGATATTGAAGAAGTTTGACACGATGGATTGTAAAACTATGACCACTCTAACGATCACAAATAGGAAAAGACTAAGGAGTTACAAATCAAGCCCTGTGGATCCCTCCAGGTATAGAAAATTGATTAACTCATTCATGTACTTGGTGCATACTCGACTGGACATGTGTTTTCAGTAAATGAACTCATTTAATTCCATTTGGAGCTGAAGCATGATCATTGGATAGCAGCAAAACATATTCTAAGATGTCTATGAGGAACCATCAACTACTACGAGAAATATCATAGAAGGAATGATGTTCAATTGACTGGTTATACAGATTTCGACTGGGGAGGTAGTCAACAGGATGGAAGAAGCACTATGGGGGGATTTTTTAATATAGGATCTTCTATGGTCCCATAGATGAGCAGAAATAAAGACACTTTTTGTTTGATTAGTGTTGAAGCTAAATATGTTGCAGCATGCAAAGTTAGCAGGGAAGTAGTTTCCTTAAGGAATTTGTTATATGACTTATTTGAAGGACTGATGAACCTTGCAGTGATACCTTGTGATAACACCATTTGTATTTGGTTGTATGGGCACCCAATATTTCATGGGAAGACAAAGCATATTAGCAATAAGTATTATTGTATACGAGAGCCAGTAGAATAGGGTGTGGTGCAGCTACCGTATATCTTGACTGATGAGTAGGTAGCTAACATATTGACGAAATCACTTCCAAACAAGAAGCTTGTATACTTAAGAGACAAGCTTGGTTTCGTGGATTTTTAATACCTATTTAAAGGGAGAGATAGACACAACATTCTTGTCTTCACTTGGGAAGAAAGAATGGAGGATTGGGTAACCATATGGCCTTCGATATTCTTTCAGAATGTGGTAGGGAATTCAGGACAAGAGTATTCGTTGACTGATATTCTTTGAGGATTAGCTATCCAAGATAAGAATAGTCCAATGGGAGGTCATACTCTATGAACACTTGGGTGGGGTATGTAACTTAGAGAGATAATGAT
Source organism: Pinus taeda (assembly GCA_000404065.3). Classification (NCBI taxonomy): domain Eukaryota; kingdom Viridiplantae; phylum Streptophyta; class Pinopsida; order Pinales; family Pinaceae; genus Pinus; species Pinus taeda. The sequence continues at coordinate 132,726 of APFE031112372.1, read as the reverse complement.
GATGGTGTCCATACATCATTGGTGTCACCAACATTGTGCTTTGATCTTGTGGAGAGATAGAGTTGTTAGAAAAGGCCTTTCTATGTGACATTGATGGTTATTATGATCCTAGACAGATGGGTTGCTGATCTGACTCTTCTTGTGAGACCTCTTCAGATTGAGAATGACATTGTACCTCTAATGAATACCTCCCTAGCGAAGAGGGAGTGCTGAAAAATGTGCAACTAGGATTGGTCTTCATTACTATGAAATATATTATTGTAAATGTAAAATGAAAAAGAATTTATTATTATTGTTTAAGCATGGGTTTCATGCTCAAGCTCTTTTATTTTATAGGTCAAACACCCATTGAGTGCTTCTAGGGTTTGTCGTAGGTATAAGAGTCATTTTCATAATGGAAGACCTTGTGAAGAGCCATGCCCACCCTTGAGGAAGCCTATATATAAGAGGAACTCATCATGCACTTGGGTCATTCATTCACTCATATCTTATCTGAAGAAGCAAAAAGAAAGAATTTGAAGAAGGAAGTATGCAGAAGAGAAGGAGGAAGAAGTCGAAGTGTTTGGGTCTCTCCCCACCCTTCTAGAAGTGCGAAGATAAGGTTTCTGCGTTGGGAAAGTCTGAGGTTTGTTTTTGGAAGAAGGAGATAAAGGAATCTAAGAAAAGGTCTCTTAGGGAATCTTACTAATCCTAGGACTTAATTCAAGGCAAGCAAGGTCAAGGGGAAGAAATTTAGAGGAAGATCATAGTCTCCTAGTGTTGCGAGTGAGATCCCCCAAGGGCAGTTTTGGGGCTAAAAGCCCATGTTTAAGTCAAGTTTTTGCAATATTATTGTAAAGACTCCATATTTTGTGGTCACGGAGCATGAAGGTATTACGTGTCACAAAGGACAATCCACCCTTAGTTTTCTAATGTATAGTCAGTTGTAAGAGATCTACCCATGGTCTGTGGACCATGGGATTGTATAAAAAGAGCTAAGCTCTAAGTAGTTAGGGATAGAGATGGATCGATATAACATGTAAGTGAGTCATTTCTTTAGAGAAAGAACTCTAATTCTTGGCTTGTAGTGTAGGTAGAGGCTCTGCAACTAACGACATAGAGGCCTAGGGTAGAAGTCCACAGTTGAGTGCGCGGACCCCTGCAGCTATGTGCGTAGGGTGAAAAGTGTCTGTAATACTTGAAAGATATTAATAAAATGAGTTATTTTGCAATTTTTGTGTATTTGTTGACGGGTTTGGATATTTTTTTGTATGAAGTTCCTTTATTATCATTATATGGTATGCGAATGAATGCAATTACATTGAATAATTGAATGCAATAAAAAATATCTGCTTATACGGTGATAACTTTAAGTATTTGACAAAATAAGTAAAACACTTAGGATAATTGAGGAATCTGTACGACAGGCTGCCATAGCAGCGCAAAAGTACATGAGCCCCAGGCTAGAGCTGCGTGAAGGTTGATCATATACCATCACGAAGGTATCTAAGGCGAGAATAAAGGGTTTGTCTTATAAGCCCTAGAGAGAGGTCACCTGCACAAAGGCAGGGATAGAAGAGATCAAACGACATCATAACCATCTCAAGGGTGCAGAAACGTGGTTCCATAATCCCCTCATACTGCTGCGGGTGACACTTTAGTCCGCACTCCATATGCTCATTCCAAAGGGGCTAGTACTGTATGGATTTGTTTGGCTAATTAACATTGAACCTGGGTCGGGCCCCCTCAAGCCAACAAATGGTTTCGTTACCGAGACCAGGATCTGCATAAGGGATGTATGATGTCATATCACTGGAATCCAAATAAGAAGGAGATTGGAGACTGGTTAGATAGAAAAATACACGAATTCATGGCATAGGAGAACAAAAACCCACGACTAAAAAAGGAATAGTGGTTAGGTCGGTACCTATATATAAGGATCCACGAGATCTTTTTCTGCTCTTTCCATATTGAGCTATATGAGTGGATCGAGAAGCTAGAAGATAGCCAAGGAAGGTGGAAACTTGATGGTCCTATTGTGTGGACCCCAGAGCTAGAGCGAATGTTGGAAGCATCAAAGGATAAGATCACCCCCGCTGTCGATCATTGGCTCAATCGCGCCATATGAGGATTTGTGACTGAATTCACGGTCAACACCTCAGTCAGTTATATCGAGGCAGAGCGATGCTTTTTGAAAGGACCGCGACGTAAGTACATAAAATCTTTGAATACTTCGATTAAAATGTTGTTGTGTGAAAAATGGGTTATGCAACTACCTTGATGTTCGAGATTAAGCGAAGTGAAAAAATTTACAGAAACGAAGGAAATAAGGGTCCAAAGTATAGCCCCTTGATCTCACCTCCACGAAGGGATGAAGAAGAGATAGAAAAGGTTCCTCCGCAAAGAGCTATTTAGTTAATAAGACAAGGATTCCCACAAATACCAACTCCACCCACACCACCTCTGACTTCACTGCCATCGCCTCCAACTTCACCCATACCACCTCCACCTCCATCGCGGTTTAGTATGGCAAATACAATGAAGTTTCCTTTGTTCAAAGGATTGGGAAATGAGGACCTAGACCAATTCAAGTTTGTTGTGAGGGCTGAATGGGAAGCTAAAGTTGTTATATATGATCACTTCAAGAAGGTGACATTGGTTAGTGCTCTACAAGGTCATGCGCTTACCTGGTATATTAAGTACTCTAAGGATAACCCGAATGCTGGAGTAGAAGACATCTAGGAAACACTAAATAGGGAATTTAACAACCTTAAATCTAAGGCACAATCGATTGTGGGATTCAAAGAGATCGCAATGTGACTAGGTGAGATGCTTTGGGAACTAGATCAAAGGTTGAAATGTACAATCGACGAAGCTAACATGAATTTGACAGATGGATAGTATCATGAGTGGCTTGTGGCTTCACTTCTACCACACTTAAGGAGTGCACTATCGCAGCAGAAGATAGCAACTCAAGCAAAGGCCTTGGAGATTTCCATGAGACTACATGAGACTCCAAATCAATATCCTAATCTAGGAGTTCAACAAATCCACGCACAGCTGAAGAATCTGTTCCTTAAGATGCAAATTCTAAATCTGGATAGGACGGTTCTGCCAGAGGTACATGAGGAGGTATGGTGCTTGAATTGCAAGTCAGGGTCATGACAAAGACCATTTCCTGGTCTTTGGAAATTACATTGTAGGTGGAGGGCCTACATTATGGTGTGTTATCTATCAAGTAGCTAGATAACATGCCTCAGATAACTGTCACATGCTACAGAAGTATGTACAAGCACTGCAACAGCTGTTTTGCAACTTTTGTAGGTCGGTAGGACATGATGAGCATACTCCCAGGAGCTATGAATTGATGATGGATAGAACTCCCTCCTACACCCTTCAAGCTGAAACACAACCCCTCTACTAGAATGTAGGGATGGCATGGACATAATTTTAGGGGTGCAGATGAGACCGAGGTAGAGGAGGACTTGGTAGAGGTTGAGGATAGTTGATTCTCTACAATTGCAGAGGACCAGGACACTATGGACATGATTGCACTAATCCAATGTGACCGTAGTGAAAGTGTTGCACGTTGTTTGATTATGAAATGGAAGATTATCCTACGCTATTAGTTAGGATAAGTGACCGCTACAACCCCCACCAACCCAGAACTTGTAGATGATGAGATATGAGCTGTGCGAGGAAGATCCAAACATAAATATAGTCCTCAGAAGTGGAATCGCGAGAGGGGATGATAAAGGGAAACAACTAGAAGACGATACATGGGTCTGCAAAGCCCTGACAAAAGGGGCTGAGTTCAACTTGCAGTGTGCTCACGAAGCCTTCATGGAAGCTAAGAAAGGTTCATTGATGCCTCCACCTCAGGAAGCAAGGATAGGCATGAGCCAGAGAAAGACCCCTCTATGCTCACCACTTTCCTGGAAACTTGTATGAAGTTACTGCATGATAATAAGGCTATGAAATGGCTACAAGAACTCATCAATAGATGCGCTAGAATTGTGCCAGGTGAGTCACACATAGTACGAAAGATTGGCAAGCATAAAACAAGGATGGGACGGGAGATGAGACTGGCCGCACAAATAGGAGAGTATGAAATGGGTCAGGTCATTTTGGACCTGGGGTCAGATGCGAATGTCCTACCAAAGTAGACTTGGGAATGAATGGGGAGATCTATGCTGCAATGCTCTCCGATTCAACTAAGGATGGAAAATTAGTAGAAAATCATCCCCATGGGGCGGCTGTAGGGGGTGACCATGGACATTGAGGGAGTGAGCGCATTGGCGGATTTTGATGTAATAGAGATAGTTGATGATAGCAGTCCCTACCCTATGCTCTTGGGAATTGAATGGGCTATTGATATGAATGGGGTAATCAATATGAAGAAGCAAAAGATGATCTTAAAGAAGAAATCACTGTGCGTGATAAAACCCCTAGATCTTACTGAAGGATCACACTATACGGAACCAGTCTGTGATTATGTCAGTGATGATGATATGGAGTACATCTATAAGATAATAGCACGAGACAAAGACTAGGTGAATCCCACCGAGGATGGACAGATTACATGGGATCATGAGAGTTCCTACACTTCAGACTTCGATGAAGAAATAGAACATTGGCAGAATCGGTTACACGAAGTAACTATGGTGAATTGCAACATGATGACCCAATCACTATGATGTGTGTTGTCAGAGGAAATAAATTGGCCATTTTATGATGGTCTAAATGAGATAGATATCTTTTTGGTTGCATTTCAAAGGGAGGTACCAGAAAAGGAGTGCTTCCAGGCCTTAGACTAGAAACTGCGCGTTATGCCCACGAGGTGGTTGGGTACACACAAGGGAAGCTTTGATGATTGGTGTGAATGTAGGAGGATGATGAGAACATGATTTGGGAAGCTTAAGATGTGACTAACAGAAAAGTACAATGGGAAAAATGATCCACGCATGCATCTCGCCAAATGGACACGGGCTTATGGAGAAAAGACACAAATGTTTTGTCATACCCTGGATGTTATCCCAATGAATTGGTATATAAAAATAGAGCTCCACCATGGGACAGGTGACTGGGATATCCTACACGAAGGATTCATGATGACATTTAGTTTTGAGGACGAGTTTGACACTATTGATGAAGCGCTACAAGAGGCGAAAGCAACCATCTTTAGGATATCACAGGATCCTTTAGACCTAATTCAACCTGAATGGGCTACTTAGCTGAGTCACACGCTCGAATGTTATAATATAATTGTTGAAGATGACGATGAGGATCCGTGGAAGATTAACATTCTAGAAATAGAAGGCCACCATGAGGTTCAAGGACCGCAGATTGAGAACCCTGATATAACCTCATCGATGAAAACTAAGCAAGTGAATATTGGTACGGAGCCAGAACCTAATTTCGTGAAGGTTGGAGACTATCGGGACAATGCGATGGTGGATAACTCTCCGTGAATACAACGACTTGTTCCCTACCAAGCTTATGGATTTGAAAGGAATAAATGGAGATATAAGAGTGATGAAGATAACATTAAAGCTCAACACAAAGCCAGTTAAGCAAAGGCCTTACCACCTCAATTCGAAATACAAGGAAAATGTCTACTTAGAGCTAGACAAGATGCTAGTGGTAGGCATCATTGAGCCAATGGAAGAATCTGATTGGGTAAACCCAATGGTGGTGCAAGAGAAGAAGCAAAAGGATGAGATAAGGATCTGCGTGGATCTCAGAAAACTTAATGATGCTTGTGCACATAATCCTTTCCTAACTCCATTTATGGATGAAGTGTTGGACAATGTAGGTGGCCAGGAAGCATATTACTTCATTGATGGGTTCTTTGGGTACCACAAAATCAAAATCACACTGGAGGATAGGAGCAAGACAACCTTCGTGACTGAGTGGGATTGTTTTCAATACATCGTAATGCCATTTGGATTAAATACCGTGCCTACGATCTTTTCACGAATGGTTGTTGCGACATTCAAGGAATTTATTCATAAGTTCTTGGAGGCATATTTTGATGGCTAGACTGTATTTAGGTTTGTTAAGCGCCACGTAGCAAGCTTGCACTTGATGTTGGATACCTATTTTTGATACCAGATTGCGCTCAATATCATGAAGTGTCTATTTTTCATTCCCTTTGGGAACCTATTGGGGCATGTGATTTGCAAATGAGGATTGATGGTAGACCCCGCGAATATCATTGTGATACTAAACTTGGAAGTGTCGAGGAGTGCGAAACAGTCGCATGTTACTCTCGGACATACGAGATATTATAGAAAGTTTATCAAAGGCTATGCCCAGATCACCGTGCCAATGGAAAAATTATTGAAGAAGAATGTCACATTCTGCTGGAATGATGATTGTAAGAAAAACTTGGATATATTGAAAGAAAAGATGGTTACCGCGTTGATTCTAATATTCCCAGACTGGAAGAAAGAGTTTCATGTACATGTCAATGCATCATGTATAACAGTGGGGGTAGTACTAACACAGGATGGGGGAGAAGGCTTAGACCATCCAATCGCATTCGCAAGCCACAAATTATCCAAAGCAGAGAAGAATTATTCTACCAATGGAGCAAGGAGCTAGCCGTGGTGTATGCGCTCCAAAAGTACCCGCACTACTTGATAGGAGGCCATTTTAAGATGTATATGGATCACTCCACATTGAAGTACCTAGTCAATAAGCCTGTGTTGGGGGGGAAAATCTATAGATGTCTCTTATTTTTCCAAGAATACGATTTTAAAGTTGTTATGAAGCCTAGACGATTGAACGCGGGGCCAGAGCATCTGTTGCATATTGAAATAGGGGAGGAACCTACTAACTTGGAAGAAGGATTGCCTGACGCACAACTATTTGTAGTGTGTGTCACAGATGGTCATTTTGAGCATATAATATTCTTCCTAACAATAGGAACTGCACGAGAAGGATACTCTATCTAGCAAAACAAGGAATTATTGGTGCATACGGCACATTCCTTTGTCATTGCTTGGAATATATACAAGATGGGGACTGATGAGATATTGCAACAGTATGTACCTAAGTTAAAATGAAGAAGAATCCTTGCAGATGCTCATGGGGGTGCTATGGGAGGACATTATGCAGGGAGAGAAACTACGCAAAAGATTGTATGCACAAGGTTGTGGTGGCCAACCCTTCATCAGGATTCAAAAGCATATTGTAAGGCATGTGATGTATGTCGAAGAATAGGCAGGTTGTCACAGAGGGATGAAATGCCTTTGAATCCACAAATGATGTTGCAGCCTTTCAAGAAGTGGGAAATAGATTTTGTAGGACCCATTCAGCCACAAGGGAAGATAGGGACAAGGTACATTATCACTGTGATGAAGTATTTAACTCGTTGGGTAGAAGTACAATCGGTGATGGATTGCATGGGTGCGACTATTGTGAATTTCCTATTTGAGCATGTATTGATATGATTTGGATGTCTGAGGATCCTGATGAGTGATCATGGTACGCACTTCATGAATGAGACGATCAGTGCATTAATAGAGGAATTTCAGGTATATCACCAAAGGAGCACACCTTATCACCCACAGGCTAACAGGATAGTGGAGGCGTTCAAGAAAGTTCTTGAAAACATGCTAACCAAGATTTTCAATGCTTAGCGAAGTGATTTGGACCTACGGACACCTACAGTATTGTGGGCTTATCGAACGGCATGCAAGAAGCTGACGGGACAAACCCCTTTTAGGCTTGTCTATGGTGTGGAACCCGTAATGCCTATGGAATACATTGTGCCTAGTCTACGCATAGCAGCGCTCATAGGTATGATGGGTCACAGAGCCCTGGAAGAGAGGCTCGCATAACTGGATGAGCTCGAAGAAGAAATATTTTTGGCTGGGTTTCACCAATAGGTCCAAAAGCAGTGTGAAAAGGCATGGCATGACCAACACATCAAGTTGCACACATTTATGGTAAATGATCTAGTTTTGTTGTATGATAGTAAGTTTGATAAATACCCTGAAAAATTCAGGACACCTGGTTAGGGCCTGATGTTATTAAGGAGATTACCGATGAAGGAGTGGTACAGCTGGTCAGGTTAAATGGAGAACCCTTCCCAAGAAAGGTGAATGGCAGTCGCTTGAAGCAACATACCAACAGTTTGGTCATGAGAATAAATGAAAGTAGCACAGTCTTAGCACTCTAGGCAGCTGAAAGGAGCCGCGAGACTATAAACTACACTACCCAATTTGGGGAGCTGCGTGATTGGAAGATGGTGCAAACCAAGGACATGTCACTCGGTTCATGATAGCATGGAGGGAGTTGTGCTACCCTGGAAGAAATCATGTAGGTTGGCTAGAAAGTGACAGTTAAAGTCACTGTTCATGAAATGACAGTAGAAGTGAGGCCAAATGGAGTGGGCAACCAACATTTAAGATGAAATATATGGCTTAGATCCTTGAAAATCTGTCACCAATCAGGCATTAATGAATCGATTTCGGGGGGAATGGTCGACTTGAATTCAAATGTTCCTATAAATTACAAGTGGTTGTCCAGCAAGAAACACTTGGCATTTTTAGTATTCAGCTGTTGAGATCTCAGGTGCCTATGGACCCAGAGTTTTTAGAAGTCCTCAAATAGACTACTACATTTGTGAGCTTGCCTGAGACGTCGTGAGTATTGATAGAGAGTGATACGTCATCACCCACAGAAGTTATCAATACATAGAAAGTGGTAGAAGATCTGGCACAAGAGATGGAGAAAATTTCTGAAGAAGCTGCCCCAGAAGTAGCCAAAGTACTGGCAGAGGTCCTTAAGTCCCCCAGGACACCGAGACTAAAGCCAACCCAAACCAAGTAGACCATGAAGGACAAGAAGGGCAAGCATCCTGCCATCCTAGTGTGCATTGCCGAGACGAAACCCAACTAAACCCACTGCCCAGGAGAAAGGAAAGGCTATAAGCCTAGAGGCGGAAGATGAGGATATCGAAGACATACCCATGGATGATGAGCATGTGGAAATGGAAATAGATGAGGTTGAAGCCCAAGTTGCGAACCCTATTACATGGTTGCCAGAGTACATCCCTTTGCGCAAGTCTAAGTCCAAGGTCCCAAAGGAAATTGATGAAATTAAGACTCCCCTGCAAACCCCATTACTACCAGATGAGATCACTTTTGCGGTTCACGTTTGGCACGGGTGTCGACTTTGAAGCTCAAAGACTGGGACTTGGCAGACCATGAGAATTTCTTGCACCTGGTGACCGAACAGTTGATGCATCGCCTCATAGACACAACTATGAGAATGACTAAACTGGAGCTGCAGAAGTGGCTCAGAGGAGTGGAGAAGGAAAGATTACTCAACCTCCTTTGGGTGTTGCACTATAACTACACCCTCGTGATGGTTTTAGTCATCAAGCAGCTGTAGCGCTTGGTGCATGATGGGTGTCTATGGCTGGAGGAGCTGATACGGATCATTGATATGCTGATTCACCCCATCACATGCCTACTGTATACAGGAAAAAATCCAGGAATGATTTTTGGAGGCAAGGGTGGTGAATTGGTGCTCGCAGAGTCAATGAAAGAGAAGTTCAAATTGGTGAAGAAGTTGCATGGGTACGCAATCTCTACCATCTGTGACCCCACCGGGAAGGTGGCAAAGCGAATCCCTGCAGGGAAGGTCATGGGGAAGTGTTGCGCTAATGAGATGTCCATGCCGATATTCTCGCTCGTACAACATTGTGCGGATGGAGTCCAGTTTAGCTAGTAGGACTACCTTCATGGTGAGTTCCAAGAAATCTATCACGAAGCGTTGGAGCAAAGAAAGACATTCCACTACACGTGGCTCTTGCTATCGATTCTGTTCGTAACATGGGAGATATTAGAATAAAGGAAATTCCCCTCGGTCATGCCAGACCTTCCTGAAGCAGCAAAGTATGCTTCATTGTGGATGACCAAGGATGTGGAGCATGTGAGGGACACCAAAATCTTATGGATCTAGATGGAAATGAATATCAGGATGGCTATCAATTGAAAGCTGTGCTTATCACCCACGGTATATGCTAACTTGCAGAGTTATGCCAAATTCAAAGTTGATTTCCATCAAATCTCAATTAGAGTGTGGAAGGACCCTATGAAAAAGTGGTACAATTTGTTGTTCCTAGCCACAAATGATGCCATCGATGTAGTATTGGATAAATGGCTAGCAAAGTCGAACACCTCCATGGAATTGGTGGTGGGTGGAAGCAAGTCTGTCACATAAAATATGAAGGATGAGGTCAAGCTAAGGATGTTGCAGCTGGTCGAGAAGAGGAAGAAGGAGGCTGCTGAGAAGGACAAGGTAGAGCAGACATGAAAGGAGGTAGGAAAACATACAGCAGGCACAGATCGAGGCTCCGCAAAACGCGTGCCATCACGTTCACTTGCAACTGAAGAAGAGGACAGAGAGTAGCACGACACAGACCCCTAGGAGATGTTCGGCTATATTAAGCACCCAAGAGACCCAGAAAATAGAGGGTCCAAAAAGAAGTCCAAGGTGACAAATACCTTGTTGGACCCCATCACACTAATGGAGGGAGACTTATATGAAATCAGTGACACGATCAGAGATGTCACTACAGAGGCCCTATAGCAATTTGAAAAGCAATAGTAGATCATCCTAGGGGCCATCCAGATGGAATTGCGGGAGTTTCAGGACCGTGCATTACAATTTGGTATGGCGTCTACCATCTTGGCTATCGGCACATCAAAGGCTGCTAATATGTTGTGTACAAAGGCTTCCAATGCACTAGTGCTGCCGCGTGGAGCACTGACAACAGAAAATGAGGGTGGAAGGCCCACTGTCTGCACCTTGAAGGGAGTATGATTGAACCTGGTAGCACTCCTACATGAACCACTCCACTCCTTGCAGGATTGAGTAATTGCAGAGCTGAGGGCTCACGAGCACTGCGCCCTCTAAGTGATTAGAAAACATCGAATAAACAATGAGTAGATGGCCTTGCAAAGGGATGTGTCCATCACTACTGAGACCAACATGACTAGCTAGAGAAAGAAGATCATACAGGTCGTGGAGGAGGCCAGTAGAATGGTCCCAGAATTTACCATTCTAGAGGAGGAGCGAGTCAAGGTCTGCTTCCGGAAATTGGCCATAGGGGTGCAAGACACTTAGATAGAGATGGCACAGGTTGAGTTGGAGCTGAACTTGCAAATTAGAGAGCTCTAGTTGAGGACTTAACCTTCAACACCACCAGAGGTCAAGGAACAGTTGGTGGCCGCTGTCTCAAAATTAGTCGTGGTAGTGGAGAGTGCAGTAGCAGACTACACCCAGTTGTTTAAACAATTGTTTAAGGTCTTAACTGGCTTGTAACAGGACCCAAACATCCAAATGCTCAAGATAGAAGCACATGAACTTTAATACTGCTATGACGAAGTGAAGGGCACAGTGCAAACCATCACACTGACACAGAGGTTAGCCAAGTTGCAGGAAGCCAAGTAGTTGAAGGAACAGGTGGACACAGTGTTGCATAAGGAAGCAGTGATGAAGGCACAACTCAAGCCCTAGCTAGAGAAAGTTTATGCAGTTACAGGAAACATTGAAGGCAAGCTTGCAACTTTGCAAGCCACACAACAACAACTTCGGGCTGACAGTGTAGGGGTAGTAACTGAGAAGATAATCAAAGATGCAAAGCAGGCAGTAGCTCAGTGTGCAGCCAAAGTTGCGGTCATCAAGGTCGAGCTGGACGGGCTTTGTGCAAAGATCTTTGCACTTGTCGAGTGACTCAAGGGAGAGTCATGATGTTTGTGTTGGGGGCTTGTTGGGAGAAGGATCACCCAAGGGAAGTTTTGGGGATAAAAGCCCAAGTTTAAGTCAAGTTTTTGCAATATTATTTTAAAGACTCCGCATTTTGTGGTCGCGGACCGCAAAGGTATTATGTGTCACAAATGATATTCTACCATTACATTTTTTAAGGTAAAGTCAACTATAACAGAGCTGCCCATGGTTCGCGAACCAATGGATTGTATAAAAAGAGCTAAGCTCTAAGTGGTTAGAGATAGAGATGGATCGATAAACATGTAAGTGAGTCATAGCTTTAAAGTAAGAAGTATAAGTCTTGGGTTGTAGCATAGGTAGAGGCTCTGCAACTGAGTGCGCAGAGGCTTAGGGTAGAAGTCCGCAACTGAGTGCGTGGACCCCTGCAGCTGTGTGCATAGGATGAACAGAGTCTGTAATACTTGAAAGATATCAATCAAAGGAGTTATTCTGCAATTTTTGTGTATTTTTTGATGGCTTCAGATATTTTGTGTATGAAGTTCCTTTATTATGCTTATATGGTGCACGAATGAATGCAATTACATTGAATAATTGAACGCAATCACAAATATCTGCTTACGTGGTGAAACTTTAAGTATTTGACAAGATAAGAAAAACACTTAGCATAAATGAGGAATCTGAACGACACGCTGCCATAGCAGTGCGAAAGTACCTAAGCCCTAGGTTAAGGTTGTGCGAAGGTTTATTGTATACTTTTGCAAAGGTATTGAAGGCCAGAATAAAGATTTTGTCTTACAAGCCCTAGAGTGAGATCACATGTGTGAAGGTAGGGATAGAAGAGATCAAATGCCATCACAACCATCTCAAGGGTGCAGAAACTTGGTTCCAGCATCCCCCCATACTACTTCAGGTGAGATTTCGGTCCGCACTTCGCGGGATGATGCTGAAAGGGCCCATGGTGTAGGGATTTTTTTTGCTAATTAACATTGAACCTCAGTCAAGCCCCGTCAAGCCAACACCTAGAGAAGTAACCATATTTGCAATAGTTACTAGGGAGTTGAATTTAGATCTACCGGGAGGTGAAGATATATCAACAGGAGGTCGAGGAAGACTTGATCTTAGAGGGTATTTGTTTGATTCTATATCATGGTAGTAATCAATTGAAATATTTGAAACATAAGAAGAAATTTTACAGGGTTTCCCCTCAAAAGGAGGGGTTTTGGCCCTTTCTTGCAGCCTATATACTATGTCATTGTTCTTACCCTTTTTTTATAGTTGTTTGATGTATTGCACATTGGAATAAGAAAGATCAAAGCTAATAAGTAAAATCTAACACAAACAGTTATCAAGTTAAGATAATTAACATATACATTGTCCTATTGAATTCTTAACATGAGAGCACATGCATTCATCAAAGAGAGATACATGGAGAAAATGTTGTTTTCCTTTTCAGTTTCTCATTTTCTTTTCTTTTAAGCCTACTAGTTCCCTCAATGAGGTTTTGAACTAGTAGGTCTTCCTAGGCACCCCAAATGAGGTTTTGACCTAGGATCTTTTTTTTTTCTCTTTTTTCCAACCCATTTACCGCCTCATGGAGGTTTTCAATCAATGAGCGAACCTCAGGTGCCTCAAATGAGGTTTTCACCTAAGATTTTATTTTCTTCTCTATTTTTTCTTTATTTTTTTCATCCTACTCTACTTGAAAACAAACAAAATCTATTTCAATTATAGGAATACTTCTAATGGAGCCATGTGCACATCAATATGACAGATAAATTGATGTGTAGGCTTGAAATATGTGCTTTGACATGTACCTAAATTTCAGAAACCAAATGCTTTGACTTTGACAATATTAAGCATAGTTGAAGAAGAGAGTGATGCTCCATCTTGTTGATTTTGTGGAACCAAACCTCAATATAGATTTGATGTCGTTAGTTCTCTTGCTAATCCAGGTCATTCAAAATGTCTTCTTATACCATGAAATTAAAATGTTCTTCTTTTTTCAGATTATTGTCTTCAACACATGGAGGATCTAATGGTAAACATGAGGGAATTTTCTAAATTTTTGATTTTGATGCCTGCGCTTCATCAAGTGTAGCCCATGATTATTTGGTCTTCTCATTTGAATCTAGTTTTTTTGCATGTTTTCCTTCAATGGCATCAAGAGAATATATTTTTTTTGATACTCTTCCTCAACTAAGATGAATACATTAAGATCAAGGGGAGATGTTAGGAAGTGTTGTAGCTTAGCATTGTAAGTGGGCTGAGCTACGTCCTTATGTGGGTTTAGAAATGGTGGTATAGGTATTTGAGTGGGAGTGGATCTTTGAGATGGATGTGGTTGGGGTTGTGGTTATGGTGGAGGTGGATGGTATGAATAACATGGAGTTGGGTATGGAGGATGTTGAGGAGAATATTGATGATATTGTGGATTTCTACCATAAGGTTCTTTCCATCCTTGTGGCCAAGATTGGTTTTGGGGTTGAGATAGCCAAGTTTTCCAAGGAAAGGGTGTGTTCCAACTACTTTGATATGTATGTGCATAACCTTGAAATTGTGAATAAGGCTCTTGCATCATACCAGGTTGACTAGGCTTCCATGGTCCTCTTGGAGCTACATAACATAGATGCTTTGGTGATTGACTTGCCCCATTGTCCTCTTGGTAAACTTCCTGCAACCTTGGTAATGATGGGAAACATTTAACAACATGTGATTCTACATGGACAACACCAATATCAACATATCCTTTTTCCTCATCTTGGATTATTAGCATTTCTACCTGTTTGATTAGATTTCTAATAATTTCTATTTTAAAGTCATCAAACAAACTTCCAAGTTTATCTTGACTTACCAATCTTGACACTGATCTACTTAATCTTTCCCTTCCTCTTGATTTGCGTTTTCATGTTTCACAAATTTTTTCAAGTAATAATTGGCATACGTCACCTCTACTCACGAGATTAAGGAGATCAATCGACTCATCCCTAATTGTTCTAGGTAAGAAGGTTTATATTTTGTTAGATCCTATATGATGCATGTTTTTCTTCTTACATTATACATGAACCTCTCTGTTATATCATCAAGGCTCTCATATTATTTTCTATTCATTCTAAACATTGATTCTTTAAGATCATGATCTTTATATTTTTCTACAAATATCTTCTACATATCATTCAATGATCTTATCAAATTAGTCCCTAATCTCATGAACCATTTAAGAGCTCTATCATTCAATGTTTCAGTAAAAAAATATCAGCTTTTGAGTGTTAAGTAATCGTGAGGTCTACAAACAATTTCAAGTTCAAAGAGAAAGATTTCTGGATCCTCTAACCTCATATCATGGAAGTTGGGAATGGAAGACGGGCGGATGTTCTTCATATGCACACTTACATCAATATCCTGAATGGGAAATCCAAGAGGATCTTCTTCATTGTCAACATATCCATTCATTTCTTCTACCTTCTCTACCACCAAACTCTACCTTTACCTACAAAAGTATATTATGATTTGGTGCTTACTGCAATGTGTGATCAAATATGCGGGGGCTGGGGGGGTTCTTGTTGGAGAAGTATTTTTTTTTTTAAGTAAGGATTCTAATGTAATACTATTTTTGTTTTCAAAATGAAATATGCCTAATGTAAACCTTTTTTTTTCTTCAGAAAGTAAAAGAAATGAATCAACTAGGGAAGAAAACAATGCATACTTTGACACCTCCAAGGCAACGATGCCAAAAAGTGATGAGCCTCAGTATTGCAACAAGAATGTTACAACTCCCAAGGCTACCAACCTTAATTATCAACCCGAGGTTCATACAAAATTAAGAGGTGTCGACACTATATGTGCAACATAAAATATGTCCTTCTTTTGGTGATCTGATTTAATGGAATGAATGTCTAAACCAATTGCAAAAATGGAATTGTTACTCTATTTGTAGGAAATGGAAATGTTATTTTCTTAACTTGTAAATGCTAACTAATCAAGTATGTAAAGGACAAAGGTTAATCTACTTATATAAATAAGGCTATTTCATATTGCATAATTCATCAAACTACCAATCAGAATTGCATGTAACATCTACGTAGTTCACACTTGCTTGTAAATCACTAACCTACTTGCATCATATTTGTGTTAAAGAAATTAAGTCTACTACATTTTTGGAGTGAATAAAAGGAAGGGCTGTTGTGGCTTAGGAGTTTCCTTTGATCATAAAATCATATATGGGGGTCATTAGTCATATATACTAAGTAATTATTGCAATGGGGATCAAAACTAATGAAGGGAAGTGGTGTTATAGGTTTTCTACGTGAAGGGATAGATTTTCTACAAGAAGGGACATATTTTCTACAAGAGGAGATAATTCACCGAATGACCAAGTAAATCAAATTAAAATGAATGTGACAATTTTTTTATTAATTAGGATGTATTATGTATCCATTCCAAATGGAGTCACTCCAAAATACCATTGTTAACACATGCTAAAGAAATACATTAAATTAATAGTCTAAAATCTGGAAATTTGAGAACTAGAGAACTAGTTAACCTATCAAGTGCCTAACCTAATCAGGTGAAAATACAATGGGGTAAATTTTTTATTGACTTGAATTTATTTATGATATAATTCAAGTGGAATTATCTGAAATGAATATAATTAACATGTTTTGAAAGATAATTTAAAAGTGCTACTATTTGCTACAAGGTACTTCAAGAAAATCTAGATTTGTGAATAATTAAATTGATCCAGGTAGCTCAATGATTTCTATGACCTTGAAAAGATGTTACAAGGATCAAATAATTATTGTGACTCTTTAAATAACCTTAAAAATAACCCACTTCAACCATTTACCCCAATCCTACAACAAAAAATCATCAATACTAAATGCAGAAATAGGAAAAACAAGAACAAGAGATGCAGGTGAATAAGAACTAAAAAGAAGAAAAGTAAATCATAGGAAAGGGATTTGAGGCTCCTAGGATTGAAAATACCAATTAAAATCAAATTCTTATAATGGAGACCAAGCTTTAGAAGCTAAAAATGGCACCAAACTTCATTATTTCAATCAATCCATTTACATCCTTGTTAGAAATGAAAGTGGAGCTGTAAAAATACAAGTTTCTCCATAAGAATACTATGAAAAACCATCCATGGAGTAAAATTAGAATTGGTACCTATAAAAAATGATGAGGAAGAATTCTCCTTGAAGGTAAGAAGCTTTCCCCTAGAAAATCCCTCAAATAATGGATCTGGTTCCCAACAATAGGAATTTGCATTAAATGACAACACATTCCCAGATTTTCTCAATCATTGGAGCTCCAGAATTTGTACAATAATTTCACAAAATATCATTGATTTATTATCCAATATTTAACCTCTTGTAGCGGGGATCAAGCCCCTATATTATCTCCTCCTCCAAATATTCATAATCTGTCCAATATTCTCTCAATATTCTTGAAAAATAAATAATATTAGGAACAAATATGAAATTATCCATAAACCTTCGTAATGAACATATTAAAGTTAAAGACATGTTATTTAATGGAAAAAGAGAGGTTTAATGTGCTGAAGGATGGTCATATGGGCCTTAATTTATGTCTAATTTGGTTGCCCATCACTAGTCATGCTAGCCACCATGATCAAAACCTAATGCATGGGATATTAGGTTACAATGGAAAGATACAAGAGATCATTCAAGTGGACTTATCTTTGTTCCAATGTGTTATATCTTTAGTGCAAGTGGTGGGATACCTTTAATTAGAATAATGTAAAGGCATATCGTCATAGTGGGCTAATATCTCTCAACTCTAGAAAGATGTGGCATGCAACTAGGGAGCCCCTTATGTTTTCCCAAAAAACTTCAATCAATGGTTTTTTTACCCACATGTGTTGGATAGGAATTGGTGATTCATATTAAAACTTGACCCTAGATCAAAACATATTTTTAAGAACAATTGTGTTATCATGACAAGCGAGGAAGATATTCATGGTGATGAAAATGGAGAGTGATATGTGCTTGTTATACCATCATTTATACTATTGTTGTATGTTTTTGTTGTCATTATTTTGCAAATTATATTATTTTTTTGTTCATCTTGTCGACATTTTATAATATAAATGGTAAGATTCATAGAAATTTTTTGCACATTTTTCTGAAGTGGAAACATACTTACAATACTTAAAACTAATTATTTCCAACTGTAGTATGAATTTTAGTGACTATCTCGTGATAATAACGTGGATAAAATAATATTTTTCTAAGTTGTCCATTAATAAATAATCAAATATATTATTTTTTGAAAAGTTTAAATCTAATTTATTGTCATTTTTTGTGTTTCTTAAATCATATTTATGGTTAAAAAGAGTTGAATTTGAACCAGTACAATTATAGCAAATAAAGAACCAAAATAGAAAAAAAACCACTTTCCTCTTTAAGGGAGAACTTCCAATAAAGGAAATCTCCAACTACAAGTAACTTCATATGAAGCCTTATCATGTTACATTTCTTTATCCTCATCTTTAGAGCGAGAAATTTCTAATTTAAATTGGTAAGAGTTGCAACAAATATTAAATTTAAATTGCTTGAAAATATCATAACTTTGCAATAAATTAAAGTTTATAAAAATAGATTTTTTAAAGTTATTTTAAATCTAAATTAATAGTGCCAAGAGGTTCTCTATAACTCAGTACACGAGAGATGTTGTCACGTAATGTTACATTTAAAATTAGTATAATAATAATTTAAGTTAACAAATTAATAACAAAAGAAATTAACGTTTGTCATAATTACTTCAATTCACACCTTAATATTTTATAGCTTTATATAGAGATATAATGTAAGAAAACAAAAAAAAATAGCTTTATTATGAGGAAGAGATGTAATTTTTTCACATGATAAGAAATAGTATCATTGATATTAGATTATGTGTAATTAATTCTATGTTCTACTTACATTTCATATTTAAAACAAAAATATATTTCTTGAAAAAAATATTTTTGTGACAACCATATAAATTGAAAATTTTCTTATATTTTCACTTTAGTGAGAAATATTAAGAGAACTCTTACTCCATTAATAGTTTATTTCTAATTAAATGTATGAGGCATATTTGTAAATTTTTCAATGTTTAATATGGATTTGATATGTAATAGTTTACAAAATATTAATAATAAAAATAATAAAATGTACCCATATAGGAAAATGTTTTGAGAGGGCATATTTTAACACTTTAACATGGAGAACATGTATTATAAATAAATATTTCAATCTCAACAACAAATATATTAAACCAAACTAAATCGATATCAACCTAATATATTATTATGCTAATTTTACAATCATAGTGTCAACCATACTAAACTTTGTAATTTACAAAAAAAAAAAAATCTTTCCTTTTTTTTAAAGTAAGTCATTATGTAATCAATTTCATATATAAAATTTCGATTTAAGTTCACCTATATATAATCAAAATAAATATTATTTCATGGAAACAAACATCATCATGATAACCATCTAGCAATCATAAACATCATCTAAGACACATTCAAATTCACTACCATAATCTAGTTATATGCACGTCTAACACATATAAGCACGATTAGCTAGCACAAAAATCTAATAATCTAACATGGAATCATCATCATGATCACATCTAAAAAAGAAATAAAACATTCTAATCTAACATCATCACCACACACATTCTTAAATTAACATAAATCTCATGTCAAATAATTGTGACATTCACATACACGTCTATATTCCAGCACATTAAATGAACATATCTAACATGACCTAACAAAATACACATCAACACCAACATATAAATTAAGTACATAAACATGAGAAAAAAATGCACCATATATACATATATATACAAAAAACTCAAACAACTACATCAAGTCAAGTAAGTGTAATTGAATATTCGATAAAAATAACATAGTACCACACTCGTCTATAATAAAAGACAACAGATGGTCAATTACTGAATGATCAACGTCTATCGAACTCAACTGAGGTGGATAAGGAGGTGGTTGGTCTGGATGAGTAGAAGACGATGGATAGTCAACTATGTTTGCACCTTGAATGTGGTTTGGTGAAATCTGAGGTGCAGGAGGAGGTGGTTAGTCTCCTGATCTATCAAGAGAAACATGAGGCACATTCTCTAGCTTTAGCATCTCATCATCTGGTGATTTATGAGGAAGTGTACTGCTAGAAGGATCACTGACACCTTGATGGCCATGATTCGATGCAGTGGTAAGACGAGAAACATCATGATCACCATCCTCATCATCGTGATCATGATCATCACCACCCTCATCTCAAGTATCTGTTGTTGCAAGATGTTAGCATGCATCTCTCATCGTTGTTAGTAACATACTAGCTCCAACGATATTCTCCATAAGGGACATCATCTGCCATGGATAGTCCCGTTATAGACATATCATACTAGGATCTATGATGATAGCTTGAGGCCTTATAGGGCAAACTCTCACATCTATCAAAACTCTCTCCAATCTATCATAGTAGTCCATATGAACTTGAAGACCAAGCTTACGGCTGCGGACGCCCACGTCCCCTTGGGGATGTGCCCCACCCACTTGGGCCTTGCCCATCTCCTCTGACATCCAATGGGGAAGGATGCACGTCCCCAACAAGTATTAAGATATCTATAAAATATATAGTACAGATACATAATTAGACAATTTCATTAAACAACTTCATAAAACAAGTTAAATAATGTGCTAGAATAATTTTAATTCTAATTAATTAAAATAAGAAAATGAAACTAGCTGATTAATTTAAAGAAAAAAATAATATTCCCTCTATCATTTGGAGGCTCAACCTTCATCAAGAAGATATTGGGAAACCCTTTCCAATCAATCCCCACGTGTGTAAAGAATAACGTGACAAACACATGGTCATCCTCACTGGCCAATTGTGCCAATTCCTTTCAATAAATCTTGGTTGAAAACTTTTGTATGCCCATCTTGAGCTTCATCTTCTCCCTAATGCTCATCTAGACCTCAATGACTGGCTTAGGAGGGTGAAAAACAAATCTATGTTTCATCACTTGAAACCTCTAAAAAAATAAACAAAATATATCGAAAGAAAAAGGGAAGGTATCCTGCCCATATATCAATGGACAAGATCTATCTAAAGCCATGCAAGACTGCCTCAAAGAAAATGGATACCATCTAATGCAATGTGGAATCTAAATAAGAGAATCAACATAATGAAAAATATGGAAACAAATGTGCCACCCATCAGTACTAGAGTGTGCAATGGTGGTGAATAATAATTAGAGGTACCTAACCTCCTCTACAATAAAAGAAGAAATTTGTAGCTATCCATGACAAACCTGAAAAGTTGATGGATGGACCACATGAGGCATGACATATCTCAAAGTGTACGCAAGCTAGCTCTCAGTTCTGACCCCATGGGGGGCATAAGGGAACCAAGGAATATTCTCCACTCTCCTTTATAGGTTAGTGATAAAGTACATGTCCTCCTCAGTTGGCCTATACCACACCCTAGGATTGACACAAAAATCCTACTCCTAGACATTCCATCGGTGGATTATATGGCCCAAAAAGAGAGAGTGTGCGTTAATGGATGTAGCCTAATAATAGTACTTGAGGAGGCCTACATTCCTCAAGAGCGCTCTGTTCACTGCAATGATAGTGCAAAGCTATAAATTCCTCTCCCTCTCTCTGACTAACCATGTTTCAATCATATTGCATGGGTCTACCTATTGCTCCTACTCCTGTTGTTACTCCCTCCACTAACATACACCCTACCTAATTGACATATAAAATAGTCATCGTCTTACGTAAAATATAATTTTGTTTATTAAATGAAACATGTATGTATAAATATGGAAACATAAATTTTAATTAACAAAAAATAAAAAGAATTACTGGTCCGCAAAAAACACAGTCATGCACCAGTGCTTGTGCATGTTCAACTACAATTGCACTGCTAATGATGGGAAAATAATTATGATGCATCATTGTTTTAACAATTTTAACTTTTGAAAGTGGTACAGACAACTTGTGCACTGATTCCCAAAGATAAATTTTTCGCACTCGTATGAAATATTCAAGTTATCGAACACACCGATCTATGGCTATAATTTTAAATATTAAATTTGCGGTGGATTCAGTAAGTTAAAACACACTAAGAATGAAGCACCAACGTACAATCTGTCACATCAATTCTAGTTTTTTTTAATTTACAAAATTCACTACAACAATGGTATTGTGTTATGTTCATGTACTAATATGTGGTGCACCCTATAAATTTACAGGGAACACCATTATCAATGCGACGCGAAAATGTGCCAAGCTATGGCTAAATTTTTTAAATATTAAATTTGTGGTGTGTTTGGTACATTAAAGAACATCAAGAATTATGCGGCAACATAAAATTTATTGTATCAACCCCGATGCATTTTAGTTTACAAAATGCACTACAATAATGATGGTGCATTATTTTCACACATCAATACGCGGGGGAACCTATAAATTTACAAAGCACACTGCTACCTATGTGACCCAAATGTATGGAATGCACTACGCGGTGAAAAAACATTTGTAAAGCAATGGTTAATTTAGCCTAATTTTCAATTATAATCTGCTAGAAAACTAAATTACAAATAAACATAGACATTACCTAGACTTTTTTAATTAGAGAGGCATTGTGGAGACCTAATGGAGAAAACAATTTAGGATGGTTTGAGAAAATTGAAAA
Organism: Pinus taeda; assembly: GCA_000404065.3. Lineage (NCBI taxonomy): Eukaryota > Viridiplantae > Streptophyta > Pinopsida > Pinales > Pinaceae > Pinus > Pinus taeda. The sequence goes on along the minus strand of APFE031112372.1, from coordinate 110,257 downwards.
CTCAAACAGTGACCAGAGTACTGTTGACAATAATACTGAGAGGGGGGGGGGGGAATCAGTATTCTCTAATTCTTTTACCAAATCTTTCTTATTT
>APFE031112372.1:96199-110139 GCA_000404065.3 Pinus taeda | reverse complement strand
CCAATATTTGATAGCTGATCATCAATCTCTGCTACTGTCCTGTATAGGATCCATCACCTGAATAGGTTGCCATCAAGGACAACACTTTGGCCATAATGCCAACAAGTACAAAAGGGCAGTGAGCAAGAGAAGAACCGATATCAAGGAACTTGAATGTGGCAATCCTGGCACTAGTGCTTTAGAGCTCCTATAGATTATAAAAATGAAAACTATGATTGGGGGTGTTTTTTTTTATTTAATCCGTTGTCGGTGCATTTGGAGAAACACATTAGTGTGGTACGTGCACAAAAGCACCACTTTTGTTTTTAATTAAAAAATATCGTGGTCCTTTTCTTGAGACAACCCGGGTCATTCCTTTACAAGTACTACGCCAATGCTGTGTTACTACTATAATTCCACTATTTTTTTTAGAATTTAAAAACTACCTAGTAGGCTTTTTATAAGATGGCACAGGTCATTTTGTTAAGATTTTCACTTTGGGCCATCAATCGAAAAATGGCACTGCATTTCTCTAAAATTTGAAACTATAGAGATTCTCCTTACTAGTATGCATTGGGACGTTTTACTATCTATAGGTTACCAAAGTTGTTGAATGTTCAAGCACCGGTGCATTATGTTTTTTAACACACTGTAGTTTCTTTTATTTTATAAAAATAAATTTTCAATGGCACACCATGTTATTTAATTATTGGTGCTTGTATGGATAGTAACACACTGGTTTGTTTATGTCTTATAAATGCATTGTTGAAAAAACATCTGCTAAAACATTTGCCCATGCACCTCCACTAGTGACCTCTGCTACAAATGGATTTTTGGGCTATTTTTATAGGGGATTCAGCAAAAAAATCCACTAGAAGGTCTTCTAGTTCTAGTGATTTTCATCTGCTATGCACCAAATACTGAAAATGTTGGGTCACAAATCCCGATCAAGAATATCAAAAACCTGGCAATAAAGATCATTTGTTTCACAATCACTAGGATATGAGGATCACTTTTTTGCATCAGGCCTCGTGAATAATGATGTTTCTAGTAGTGGAGTGCTTGAAACTAATATTATATGATTGGTGTAGAACTCTCTTGGTCAACATGAAGAGGAAGCTCACATCTTGCCGATAAGGAAAGACAATTTTTTTTGGGTATGGTATTATTGTTTTCTCATTCTTATTTGAGTGAATTACTCTATTGCGACCCAAAGTAGCATTTTCCATTATCATTTCCAGAGAGCCTAAGATGGCTAGATGGTTAGACTTGATGAGAAGACTTGGTGGAGTTGAAGTCACCCAGGCATAATTTGATGACAAGTTCTTCCATTAGTGGGAGAAAAAAGTGATAGGCATTGAGGACTACAGCAATGTAGGGCTAGAATTTCGAGGGGACCTACTATAAACACTTACCAAGGGTGTTGTATAGGGTGATATGGGTAAGTCTCTAATACATTTGATTTTTTTTGTGTTCTAAAGAGAATCTCAAGAAATTAAAAAAATGACCATGATGCAGATGTGGGACTAGTGAGACCTAAATGTCTTCTGAGGCATAGGCATCACCTAAAATATGTGGAAGGTGATATTATTGTGTCTAGGGGGTTCCTTTGAGTAGTAAAAAGGAACTTGGAGAGTTTGACTTGCCATGTTACAATGGTAGTAGTAGATGACCTTACAGATTCCATAAAGAGACACGTGGTCAGTGTACCGTGTGAGTGGGTGTGACTCTTCCGATGAGTGGTGAATGCCAACATCATCTAAGGAGAGGCTCATCTAGGGCAAAGAACTGAGACTTGTATTTTTAGATTAGAATAATCCTTTGACTAGAGACATGATTAGACATAAGCCTTAATTTTGTAGGACAATTGTCTACATTTTGTAATATTTGTTTAAGCTTATCTATTTATATATACTATGATTTTGAGATGACTTTATCATATATACAGATAATTGTTTTATATTTTGTTTTAATGTGATGAGCAATTGATGTCCCAATCCAATGCTTGGTTAGTTATACAATAATAAAATGCATCATCAAATCATGGAATGTGAATAAATGTGATAAAATTAAATGATCTTTGTAAAGATCACACTCTCGAAAATTTATGATATAATGAAGGATCTCTCACATGATAAATATTAGTTAACTAGGACACCACCAGTTTTTAGTCCAATTACACCACCAATGAGTCAATACCATAAGATATTTCATCTTAAAGTAAATTTATAAAGACACTACATTCAACCATATTGTTAGAAGCAAGACCAATACTATGCCTCTTGCAACCAACAACTAACTGTTGAGCTTAGATTTTTGCCATTTTTATAACAATTCTACTGATTTTCGTTCCCCTTCAGAACTCTTTTTGAGCTCTAATTACCCTAATTTTTCCATTTAATACCTCGTTTTGACTAGAATGGTGTTGTGGACTCTAAGGTATGCAAATGAAACCAAATGTATCATTTCATTTTATTCTTATGTATTTTGAGGTTAAGTGCTACTTAATTAACTTATCTACAACTTTGAGGGTACTAACCGAATTCCATGCAAACCAACTGTCTTTTGGTGTAGTTTAGTGATGTCCTGCAAAAGATCATCAATTTCCTGTAGAAGCATTGATTTCCTGCATAATGTTGATTTCATGTAGTAGTGTCGATTTCTTGCAGAGATCGTGACGGTTAGGTAAGTTCCAGTCAGCCATAAAAGGAACGTGAACATGGGTTTTTCTAGAAAACCCATCTACATGGATGCTATTGTATTGGTTGTTCCATAATAGCCTTTGAAACTGCTCAGATTGTTATTCCTTTGATCTCTGTCCAAATAAGGAAAACAACTCCAGCAATCAAACAAAGTTAGTTTAATCCATGCTTTCACTCATGGATCCAACCTAGGACATTTCTAGTTTCTTTTAGAAAACAATTGTACTATTTTAGTTTTTTCTTAATTTGGGCCAAGTCTCTGCCCAAGCACTTGTATAAAGAAAATTTCATTTGATTTGTATGGGGAAGTCAGATGTATCAGGGTTTTAAAATGTTGTAATCATTTTCCAGATTAATATAAAGTTTGATGTTTTGCTGATATGCTTTGTAAGCTCATTTAGTAGTTAAGGGGTTATGAGTAAGGGAGGGCCCCTTTTACTGGGAACTCCAAGTAGTTGTAGATTTCGATTCATTTAATTTGTCTTTTATGTATTAACATAAATTATTTACACAGTTTCCATTTCTCTTTATTGCTTATAGGAGCACATGTTTAATGATTAATGGTAGAATTTGTTCATGAAATATTGGGAATGAGTTGGTTTAGTTGTTGTTGATTGATCTTATATATTTTTTCATGATCTACATCATGAATCTTAAGTGTTGTAGAGGGATGATGATCCACTCCATATCCTTTGGTGCTAAGTGTTGAGAGAGAAAGATAAATTTTAAATTGTGCATGAATCTTTATGCGCTGAAGTATTAGCCTAGATATATTTCTCATTGTACCTCACAAGGTTGATATGTTAATGAAAAAGGTATTATAGACTATGTGTGAGTTTTCTTATGTTACTTAGAGAAATGGATCAAAAAGATTGTGAATGACATAAACGCATAAAAAATTTGAAAACACATTCAAACAAATCAACATAGCCAAGTTTAATAAAGGAGTTCACCAAAATTTTTAGCTACGTCTCTTGGTCCTTTCGCTTCCAGTGCTGACCTCTTTATTTTGTCTTCAAAATACTGTTACAAGTATGAGCTCGAAAACAGAGTGTCAAATAAGAAAATGGATCTCACCACTGTGTTCAGCTTGAAATTTTTGTTAAACGAGTGTAAACTTGACCATATTTTGCCAGTGTGACCTTCAGACCCCCTAGAAAAGTCGAAAACCATAACCATTTCTTATCTTTCGGTGATATGGCATTAATATAACACATGCAGTTGTAGTATATGGTGAATCTAGGACAATGCGATAACATAAAATCAGAGGACCAATGGCCATGGTGATGACCTTGACATCCAACCTTTTTCTGAAGGAAATCCCGACACCAAAATAAATACAAGTTTATCATATCCTCCAAATCTCCACTGTCAATTTGTCCCATCTGATCCAATGAATATCGTGTCATCCACTCACCAACTAGCTCAGGCAATCTCCACCATTGATGTGACCCGTCTAATCCAATGGCTATCACGCAATCTCGCGTGAAACCTTGCACGAGAGATATCAGAGTGAGAGCATGTGAGAAAAGTGGTTTTCTCATTCTACGTGTCACACGCAAGGCTAATCACGTGAATTTTGGAAAAACCATTTACCACCTTTAGAGCGTGTGAGATACCACTTCCCATTTTCCTACTAGAACTCAAAGAAGTTAAACTTCTTTTTAATAACCACATCCCGTTTGTTTAGAATGTTAACCTGCTTGTGTGTTCAAATGTGATATGCGTCGATCTCCTCTAATCAGATGATCACAACTTCCCTACAATTTCCGTCAGTTTTCGTAGTCTGCCAAATTTTTTTCACATCTACCACATTGGCATTTTGTGGCAACATTGGGCAAATCTAGGTGACCATGTGTTAGCACCAAATTTTCTCGTGTGAACCAATCACAAATTGCCACATCACCTTCTCTTTTTACATCATCCAGAACCCATCACTCATTCCTAGATTGCCACGTGTCCTCCTAATGTAGGCATTGATTGTTGACCGTTTACTGTTGACTTTGTTCCACTTTCATATGAATTTGAAGACTTTGATCCGGAGGCAAAATTTAATCCATTTTGGATCACTCATCCCCACTAGAAGCTTTTGGTCCACCAAAAGTTGGTTTTAGTTGTTGAGTAACTGAGGATAAAGTTCCCTCACTTTTACAATCTCTATCCATTGTGATTTACTTGGATTTGTACCTTTGAGTCCAACTCGAAGATACTCAACATTTCCCCATCGCAAAGTCCTTATCCTCCTGTCAAGAACTGTGTCCTCCTGTAGCTCATTAAGATACTTGGGTAAAATATCTTCAATGGAAGGTAGCTGACATTTCTCTTCAGGATCTTCAATCAATGAAGGTTCATACAATCACAAGTTTTCAACATTTACGATGGAGTAGATCTGTATATAAGCTGGTAGATCTAAGCGGAATGAATTTTCACCAATTTTGTCAAGTATTTTGAAAGGACCATATCAAATTGGTTTCAACTTTTTATGTTCCCCTTGCAGTATTTCTTTGCTGATGTACAACCAGACTTGATCACCAACTTGAAAAATATGCTCAACTCGATGCTTGTCATGTTGCACCTTATACTTTGCTTGGCTTCTTTCCAGCTGTTCCTATACTACTTGGTGACTTTCTTGGATTTTTTGAATGAACTTGGTTTCTTTGTCCACATCATTGTGTCCATCAACTACTATTTCTTTACCAAAGACAAAATCCAAGGGAGACTTTGGTATAAAAATAAAAAAAGTCTCAAAAGGAGATCTATGAGTAGAAGAATGCTTTGCATGGTTGTAAGCATGCTGCACATAACACAAATGCTCATCCCAAAGTTTGGGATGCTTTCTGCAATATGCTCGAAGCAATATCCTATTGACCACTTCTGTCTGACCATCTCTCTATAGATGAAATTTCGTGCTTTTCTTTAACTTTGTGCCCATTAAATCCCATAGACTTGACCAAAATTTCTCGACAAATCAAGAATCTCGATAGGATACAATAGAAGCGGGTAACCCAAAATGAACCCATACATTTTGAAAGAATAACTTTGAATTTTGTTCAACTGTGACCTATTTATTACACGGTGTCAAAATACACATCGTACTGAACCTATCCACAACTACATACAAATAATCATGACTCTTTCTAGACTTTGGCAATCCCCCAACAAAATCCATGGAAACACATTCCCAAGGATGAGAGGGAATTGGAAGTGGAGTATACAAGCCTAATTTTCTATTACTTGGCTTGCTTGTAGCACACAAAGTACATCCTTTAGTATATCTAGAAACTATCTCATTCATTTGTGGCCAATAGCAGAATCTTTGTAATTGTGCAACTATTTTACTTATGCCAAAATGACATAATATGAGAGAAGTATGCGCTTCTAGAATTATATTAACTCTTTTAGTTTGTGGAATATATAACTTTCCCAAACGATATAAGAGTTTGTCCTTTATAAAATAATCCAATTCTTCTACATGCTTGCCATGACTTAAATTTGCATATACATCCTTAAAATCTATGTCTTCAGCATATTGTTTGATGTAACTTTCATGAATTACTGAATTATGCTTAGGTATTTTGGATGCATTTATAATTGGTCTTGATAACATGTCTGCAACCTTATTATGTATGCCCTTCTTATATCTGATAACAAGATGAAATTGTTGTAGAAAACCCATCCACCTGTAATGTCATGATTATTGCAATTTAGCTTGTGAATGTAAGTATTGTAGTGGTTGATGATCTGTATGTATGATTGTTTGTTTACCCATTATGTAATGTTTTCAATTTTTAACACTCTAAACTAATGCATACAATTCTTTATCATATGTCGGATAGTTAACTACTTCTGATGTGAATGCCTCAGAATGAAAGCATATATGCTTCTTGTGCTGCATCAACACTACCCCCATGGCATATTCACTTGCATCTATCACGATCTCAAACGAATGCTGAAGATCTGGCAGTGGTACTATTGGCGTTTTATTGATCCTTTCTTTCATTGTATCGAAGGCATTCTGTTTTTTTCCTCCCCATTGAAACATTTGTTTCACACTTGTCAAAGCACGTGAAGGAGCTGCAATCAAAGAAAAGTTAGTAATAAACTTTCTCCAATATTGTACTGCCCCTAACAAACTTCTAACTTCTGTAGCAGTATTAGGCTTAGGCTAATTTACAATGACTTCAACCCTAGAGGGATCTATCTTGAATCCACCACCCCCTACAATATAACCTAAATAATTCAAATACATTCTGGAAAATTCACATTTTGACAATTTTACATAGAGATTTTCTATTTCCAAAACATCTAAAATCTGCTTTATATGCTTTACATGTTCATCCCATGTTCTACTGAAAACAAGAATATCATCTAAATAGACTATTACAAAATCATCAATGAATGGTCTAAATGCATCATTCATGACTCGCATGAATGTAGCTGGAGCATTAGTTAAGCCAAAACGCATAACCATCCATTCATTGAGTCCTTGCTTTGTTTTGAAAGAAATCTTCCATACATCCTATTCTACAACTCTGACCTAATGGTAGACGCTTTGCAAGTCTAATTTAGAGAAGTAAATTGCATCTTTTAACTGATCTAACAAATCATCAATACGACGAAGAGGATAGTGATTCTTTATTGTGATTTTATTTAATGCTCTAAAATCAGTGCACATTCTCCATGAATCGTCTTTCTTTCACATTGACACAATATGTGATCTGCACGGTGATGTTCTTGGTCAAAAAAAACCTTGATCGAGTAGCTCATGTACCTGCTTCTTTATGTCCACATTCTCTAGAGCCGATAACCTATACATTCCAATGTTAGGTAGTGGAGAATCTTGGTTCAAATAAATCTCATGTTCCATCTCTCACTTGCGTGGAAGCCCTTTAGGCTCCTGAAACAAAATATCATAATCAGAAACAACTTTGACTAGATCTGCTTTTTGTTTAGGATTATAACCTTGGAATGCATTGGATTTATCAATATCCTTTGCTTATATAATCATAAGTAAGAATTGTTTACTTGAATTTACGATTATTTTCATCTGTCCTGAATTTATGAGAGAGAAATTATCTTTGAGTTTATGAGCCCTTACAATATATTCTGTTCCATCCTTAGCGAGTTGATACTTATTTTCAATTTAATAGAAGATAGCATTTCTATTGTACAAGTATGGAATTCCTAATAAAATTCCAGATATGTCCAATGGGACTATGTTTAACTTAACCTCATCTACAAACTTTAACCCAATAGCAAAACTAAGTTTACATTGTTTCATAACTTGTAGCTTAGTTTTATCACACACCCAACCTAATGTATATGGCTTTTTATGCGGTTTTGTTTCTAGACCCAACTTCTTTAGAATTTCTTCAGAAATCAAATTAACTTGTGACCCACTATCAAATAAGGTATCAATTTTAGTATGCTTGCAAATGACTCTAATATGAAATAGCTCATTTCTTTTCCTCTCATCATTATCAACAAAATGCAAAGAAGTACTTGTAGATGCTTTAGAATCTTTACCTTTTATGCTTGTAGCTGTAACCATTGTCTCTTCACCTGAATTTGGCCCCAAGTCATTTTGAATAGCAGTAACATTATTTCTCTCTTTACTTCCAAACTTCTTAGGCTTCAATTCTAGATGAAATGACCAGTAGCATGCCTCATTGTGTCCTTCCTTCTTACAATGAGTGCATGAAGGTTTATCCTTCTTCATAGTGTTTGTTTTCTTCTCCTTCCATTTAAGTTTCTTCTTTTCTTTATTCTTGCTTTCAATAGGTTTGGATGATTTCCCAGCATCTTGGGTTACATTTTTACCTCTATCTTCTATATGAGTTTCTTGAACTGATACATCATCTAAGCTAGTTGGATTAAACATAAGTATGGTATGCCTCAAATAACTATGAAGACCACCTATGTATTTCAACAATGTCTCTGGTGAGTCCGATGGTATGCCTAATGTTAAATCTCTCTTATGAAATTTGTGAATATAACTTTGAACACTTTGACCTTTTAACTAGTTTAGTGTTTTCCAATTCATCATTGCTTGTTACATATAAGCCAAAGGATAAAATTTCTTTTTAATAGCAGAAACAAATTCATTCCAAGTTGAAATGATTTTACCGTGCTTTTGGAGATTTGCTTCTGTCTTGCCTTCCCACCATACAAGTGCAGTTCCTCCAAGTCAAAGGCTAGTAAGATGGATCTTCTTCCTTTCTAAAACAACTTTTTGGACCTTGAAATATACTTCAGTTTGTATTATCCAATTATCAAGATTTTCAACATTAAGCTCCCCATCATGAATTGGCAAAACAAATTTTACATCTAATTTGATCAAAGAGGATTTATTCTTTTTCTTTTTAAAAGAACTAGTCTAATGAGAAGAAGACGATGATGACGATGATGGCGATGATGGAGGAGATGGTGGAGGAATATTTTCCCTTGTCTCTTTATCTGTAGGAACAAAAAGAAAAGATTCCTATCTTCCTTTCTCTAGTTTAGGTGATGAAGTTCCTTCACCTTTACCCTTTTTAAACTCATTATACATCTCTTCCACCATTGCACATATCGTCATGAAACTATCCAAGAATTGGGATTCTGACCCAAGTGGAGTTTCATTTTCCATCCTTCTTTGTGAAAAGACCGTTCCAATGTCTGGATTCACCTCAACAAGTTTACCTTCACCATGTCTGAGCATCAATCTAGTAAGCATTAAAATCTCCACACAAACGTGTTAAACCTTAAAAACCTTGTCGCTCTGATTCCACTTGATCCGTTAATGAAAAGGGTATTATAGACTATGTGTGAGTTTGCTTATGTTCCTTAGTGCAATGGATCAAAAATATTGCGAATAAAATAAACATATAGATAATTTGAAAACACATTCAAACACATCAACGCAACCAAATTTAATAAAGGAGTTCACCAGACTTTCTTGCTACATCCCCTGGTCCATTCACTTCTAGTTCTGACCTCGTTATATTGTCCTCAAATTGTTGTTATAGGTATGAGCTCGAAAATAGAGTTTCAAATAAGAAAATGGATCTCACCACTGCATTTAGCTCAAAATTTCGAGTCAAACGAGTATAAACTTTACCATATTTGGCCACTGTGACCTCCAGATCCCCTAGAATGCTCCAAAACCATAATCATTTCCTATCTTTTGGTGATATGGTATTAATATACCACATGTAGTTGCAATCGGTGGTGAATGTGGGATAATGTGGTAACATAAAATCAGAGGACCAGCAGTTGTGGGGTTGACCCCGCCATCCAGCCTTTTTTTGGTGGAAATACCAACACCAAAATAAATACAAGCTTATCATATCCTCCAAATCTCCACTGTCGATCTGTCCCATCTGATCCAACAGCTATCATGTCATCCACTCGCCAACTATCTTGGACGATCTCCACCGTTAATGTGAGTTGTCTAATCGAATGGCTCTTGTGCAATCTTTCATGAAATATTGCATGACCAATATTAGACTGAGAGCGCATGAGAAAAGTGGTTTTTTCGTGCTACGTGTCGCACGCTAAGGTTAATTGCGTGAAATTTTGAAAAACTGTTTACCACTTTTAGCGCACGCGAGATAACACTTCCCACTTTCCTATTGGAACTCAAAGAAGTTAAACTTATTTTTAATAACCACATCGCCATTTAGAATGTTAACCTACTTACATGTTCTGACGTGATATGCATCAATCTCCTCTGATAAGATGATCACCACTTTCCTACGATTTCTGTTAGTTTTAGCAGTCTGCCAAATTTCTTTCTCATTCACCACATTGGGATTTCATGCCAACATTGGGAAAATCCAAGCTCCCATGTGTTAGCACTAGATTGGCCCGTGTGAACCAATCACAAATTGCCATGTCACCTTCTCTATTGACATCATCCAAAACCTGTGACTCATTCCGGGGTTGCCAGGTGTCCTACTGATGTGGGCATTGACTATTGACTTGGTTGAACTTTCATCTGCATTTGAATACTTTGATCCAGAGGCAAAACTGAATCCATTTTGGATCATTACAATTACCACTAGTTGATAATTTATGTCTATCAAATTATAAGTGTATAATTTTCACGAACATTTTAGTGTTGTTGCTGAGGAGGTGCTAAGTGATGATACTGAAACTATTTTAGTATGATTTCATTTTTTTCTAAGCTTTTGAGGACAGGGTCAGTTGAAGTGGTAAGACATGAAGTAAGGCCTATGCACTTGCAGAGATAAGAATTCACCAAATCCATGTCCTCATTGTTTTGTAAGTAGAAGTTGTGAATTTTTCTACATAATGTATGAATAGGGGGCAATATACTAGAACTAGATTTTCAAATATTTCAAGTAGGTGGAAAACTTGCAAGCCTCATGTCTACTGGATTTTCCACTGAAAAGTATGTCAACCCTGGTATCCATGTGGTTACTACCTTCATCAATGGATACCCAATAAGAAATACCTTAATTTATTTAGGTGCATGCATTAATGCAATGACAAGGGAAACACTATCGCATATAGGATCCTTTCATTTCCTTCTTACCCCTATTGTGTTAGAATTAGCAGACAGATCTAAGGTAAAGCTTGATGTTGTATTGGAAGACATTGTCATTTCATTAGATTCCTAGGAATATCCAGTATATTTCTATGTTCTTCAGCATAAGACTAGTTTGGGAGGGCACCCTGTGATCTTGGGGAGGCCTTCGTTGGCCACAACAGATGCCTTCACAGGGCGTAGGTCAGGAAACATGAAGATCAGTCATGGGGATGAAAGTAAACATATCATTTATATCCCACTGCTAAACCACTCCTAAAATCAGAAAATACTCATTGGGTTGATGAAGAACATAATTCAGAAATTATCCACCTAGTGTTGACAATAGCCCAAGCCATGAGCCTTAAAGAGAACACTAAGGAAAATCAAATGAATTTCTATATTTCAAATACTGATTTTTCTCAACATTCAGAGGGACCTTCATGTCATGAGACTAATGTTATTGCTAATTTTATAGAGTATAACTTCCAAAAACATGGTACAACACCTAATTAAACTCATCCCTCCTATGTGCATTTCCTATATATTCAATGACTGAATGTGGAGGCAAGGTGTTGGGAACAGGTTCCCTACAGTCATTTTTGGGGATAAAAGCCCAAGTTTTGGGGTATAAATCCCAAGTTCTGGGCCAGAAGGCCCAAGTTTGTATAAGAAATGTAAAGTCTCCACATTTTGCAGCCGCAGAGCATGAAGATGTGAAGAGCCAACAAGGGTTTATGTGCTTATTCTATGTAACTTGTGCTGACTTTAAGAGATCCAGCCATGGCCCACGAACCATTGGATTGTATAAAAATGGAAGTCTTAGAGGAGCATAAGGCAGTTCAGTTCAGTTGAGTCTTGATATGCTTTGAGTTATTGATGGGCTTTTGAGAGCTAAGAGCTAAGAGTTTTATTGTAGGAAAGAGGCTCTGCAGCTGTGTGCGTAGAGGCCTAAGGTAGAAGTCCATAACTGAGTGCATGGACCCCTACAGCTGTGTGTGTAGGGTGGCTAGAGTCTGTAAAGAAGATATTAAGCATAAATAAAGAGAATTATTCTGGAATTATCTATGTCTGATCTATTTTACTTCTGTTATAAATGCATATTATTATGTTGATTATGTTATGATGAATACTGGGTTTTTGTTTTATTGATGCCCGAATCCATATGTTTTCTTTGTTATATCAACATAAGTAAGAATATATTTTTACACGAAGATCATCTTAATGCATGTTAAAGTTATTCAATACTTAAGCTAATCTCCTCAGAGTGATGACGAGGAAGCAACATAAGCTTATTCGTAGAGTGTTGTTCAACTGATAAGACAAGGGTTCCCATGAATACCCCATCCACCCACACAACCTCCATCTTTACCTAACGCATATGCCTTCACCCATACCATCACCACCTTCATCACCATCCAATATGGCTAATTCAATAGAATATCCTATGTTCAAGGGGTCAGGAACTGAGGACCCAGACCAATTTTGGTTCATTGCGAAGGCTATATCGGAATATCACGGTATTACAGATGATTAGATGAAGAAACAAACATTGGTTTCTTCTTTGCAGGAATGTGCGGTAACATGGTACATTAAGTACTGCACTGATAATCTAGTTGTTGCATTAATAGATATCCAAACGACACTAAATAAGGAATTCAACAGGCCCAAATCTGAAGCTCAGTTAATTGTGGGATTCAAGGAGATCATGATGAAGCTTGGTGAGACACCTTGAGATTTGGATTAAAGTTTCAAGTGGACAAATTGTGAAACTAACATGAATCTTACGGATGGGCAGCACTGCAAATAGTTTGTGGTTTTTCTCCTGCCTCATCTAAGTGTTGCATTATCAGATTGTTGTACTGGTTACAACCACCGTCCAAAATTTTGCCTTAACCTATTTTGGAGCCTCCCTACCAACCTTATGTAGGACTTTTTCTTGCTTCATCAAGTACTCAAGCTTCAGGTGTCTTCCTCGTACAAAGGCAACCTGTTGATCACAGTTGATCCATTCCCCTCATAGACTGCTCACCCGGACTTGGTCCAGCTGCAAGCTGAGCATCCTCCCCTTGAAAATTGTGCATTTCTGGAGGGAAACCAACCTTCCCTCCAGGAATTGCGCAATCCTCTCTAACATCCAGCTGGGCTCCAGGATCATGCAATCCTACCACCCTACCCTCCCAGCAATAGGTTGTTTAGACCAGGACTTGTACAAATCTAAGTAGCAGTCAGCTCCTCTTTCCAGAAATTACGTAGACCTCCTAGGTAGCCAGCCCAACTCCTAGCTAGGAATGTACATTTTTCCCAAGCAGTTAAGCACTTGAATCAGTCACGTTGACCAGCTCCACCCGGGACCAAGGAAACTTGACTTGCATGCATGCATTACTTGATCTTCTTGGAATAGAAAGAGACAACATGCAAAGGAATCCCTTGTTTGAGGGATATATGTTTAGCAGTTGGAGGTTACATGCAAGGAGAAATTACAAAAACTCCCACCAAATGTATCTTCCCCTAGATTCATGGCATGTATTGTTGGGTTTTGTTATATTCTTTCCACATAGTTAATAGGGGGTTTGAGGGGTACCCGTAACCCCACTTTATGGGGTCCGGGGCAGCGCCCCAGGAAATTTTGGTTTTGGACCCTATGTTAGGTTAGGCAGACCCACCTATGGTTTTGTGCATGATTTTCGCACATGTTTTTTGGACGCGATGGTTTTCGGTCCATGGTT